>PVJX010004609.1:0-43977 GCA_004027295.1 Dolichotis patagonum
TTTTTGTCTCTTACTGCCCAGCACTACTCTGGGGTCACCTGGAAAATGACAACATGGCCAGCTCCATAGGGTCACCTGGCAGTCAACAGAGATTGGGCCATGGTGTTCCTGCACTGTGGTACTGCACCCTGCCCAACAGGCAGAACCAGCAAGGATGGCAAGCTGGATGCCAAGTTCAAGGAGGCCTCAGGGCCCATCAACTTCACCATGTTCCTAAGCCCGTTTGGGGAGAAGCTGGCCAGTGAGACCTCTGTGTTTGTTCAGTTAGCACCTAACACCTAGAAATCCAGATGTTTCACCAAAAAAGCCTATTTTCCAGCTCCTAAAAAGCCTGGGACCAATTCTGACAAGGCCTGAGCTCCAGCTGTCTGTGGTCTCTGTCCTCCCCTCTCAACCCCACCCCCACCCCCAGCTGCAGGCCTGGGCTAAAATGATAGGGAGGCCTCCAGCAGTGGACAGGGGCCTGGAGCCCTGGGCAGGTGGCACTCTGAGGTGTCCGTGCAGCAGGCAGTGACACCAAGATGATCATCCTAAATGCCATGATGCTGGATCCAGCTGGCAAAGGCAGCATCCACAAGTAGTGGGTGCTGGCTTCCTCACAGTCCCCAACCCAGGGTGTGTGGGGCATGCTGCCCAGGCAGGTCCAGGGCCCAGCCCACTTCCCATTTTTCTTTCCCCACTTCCCATTCTTCCAGAGCCATTCAGAGACTCCAAGAGCCTAGTCATTGAGTAACCTAGTGAGAGCCCAACGTGGGGGGCTGGTGTCACAGATCCTCCAGCTACACTGCTCAGCCCTTGGCAGTTTTGTGGGCTGGGTCTCCTCGGGCCAAGTGCAGGGAGAAATTCCAGCAGCCCCATCAGCTGCTGAGTGTCCATGGGCACTAGTGATCATCAGATGCCCAGGAGTTCATGGAGGTGGAGTTCAGATGCAACAAGCCCCACAGGGGAGCCAGGTGGGCACTTACCTCCTCAGCATCAAATGGTTGCGGTCATCCCCAGCTGACAAGATGACTGCCACCAAGGTGCCTGCACCCCACTCCACCCTCCTGGGCTCTGAAGACCAAACATGTAGGGGGGACCCCTGAGGGAGTCAGAAGGCCCTGCAGTGCTGCTGTGGGCAGGACACAGGGCACTCAGACCTGCTTGGGGGGCTCTCCAGGGGGAGGAGCTGACTAGGGAGCACTTAAATCAGAGCTGGAGGCTGTCCTGTCTGAGGGGCTGGGCTCAGAGCAGGCCCATCTCACCCCAGCCCAAATCCACACCCCAGCCAAATCCACACCCCAGAACCAGTGCCACCTGGGATTCCTGCTTCCCCCATAGTGCCCAAAGGCTGGGACTGGACACTTGGAACCTCTGAACTAGAGACCAATGGCCTGAAGCACTAGGGTCCTGGGTCTATGTGCTCCACCCCATCTCATGCTCTGCCCACTCCACCCTACTCTACCCAACCTCGCCACGCTGCTCTTCCCTACCTGCCCCACTCCCCATGCGCCCACAGTCCCCCAGCTGGGCAGTGCCTCATCCCCACTCTGGCCCCGCCCCCGCCTCCTGCCATGCCCCTTGAGGCCCAGTCCGCCAAGAAACACCACTCAGAGGCACTGCTGTCTGACACTTGTATTTGGGCTGCCGGGCCTGACCGACATGCTACCCCTGTACCTACTCCAGGTGGACCAGTTGCTGGAGTTTGCCTGCATAGATGTGGCAGGCAACCTGGACTACAAGGTACTCAGCTATATGCGCACCCGCAGGTAGAAGGAGTGAGCCAGGCTGGGCTGCCCAGCTCAATAAACATGGAGCCATGACCCACCTCTGCATGTCCCTTCTGCCGCAGGGACCTGGGCACCCACTCACCCACCTCTCCGACCTACCCAGATCCCCCTCCTGCAGGCACCACCGGCACTGCCCTGCACTGGCCACCTGGGTCACGCCAGGTCCAAGTCTAGGCAGCAGGGCTCTTCGGGCTGTAGACCCAGTCCACCTGGGGTCCCAGGGACATCCTGCCTCACCCAAGGTGTCCAGGACCTGAGCCAGTCCCTCCTCTTAGATCATGGACTGCACACCAAGGTGGCCAGGCCTCCTTGCCCTCCTCCCCTGGTCACGTGTCCCTGGTAACAGAGACTCCGGGGGTCTTCCAGTGCAGTGGGCAGGAGCTTCCTGGGGAGCCTCGGGGGGTGGCTTTGGGGTGGGGCTTGGCATCCTGGGTGAAGGGAGCCCTCCAGACTCAGACTCAGCCTGTAGGCGCCGATATGGGGTGTGGAAGAAGAGCACCAAAACGCAGGTGAAGAGGGTGCACAGGCCAGCCATCAGCAGCAGGGAAACTGGGGGCACAAACACAGCTCTGTCTTTAGCAGTCACAGTCCCCTGACAGTGGAGCCTGGTTGGCCTCAATGGCAGAGCCCCCCGCAGTTCCAAGCCAGCTGCACACTCCAACGGTAGTGACCACAGGTATATCTGGGACACAGCCTCACTCCCAACCCCAACAGCTGGGGTGTATTCAGCCCCAGAGCCCCAGATGTGTGTGTGCAGTGCCCAACTGTCCTCTCTGTGTCTGTCTCTGTCTCTTATCCTATCTCTCTCTCCTTTCTTCCTTTTCCATCTCAGAGCTCTGGTTCATCTCTCTCTCTCTCTCTCTTTCTCTTTCTCTTTCTCTTCCTCTCTCTTCCTCTTCCTCTTTCTCTCTTCCTCTCTCTCTTTCTCTTCCTCTCTTTCTCTTCCTCTCTCTCTCTCTCTTCCTCTCTCTCTCTTTGTCCTGGTATTAAAACATGTCACCAAAGGGGTTCTGAGGCTGTGTTTTTGCCCACATCTCCAGGCTGCAGCTAACCAGCTGAGCTCATAGGTCTTTGAGCTCACCAGGCATCCACCCACCAAGGAGAATGAAAGGTAGCAAAAGATGAGAGGAGTCTTCCCAGGTTGGGCCAGGCCAGTCCTCCTTATCTCTTTGCCATGGCCCTGTGGGGTCCTGGGCCATAGGATTATGGACACTCACCTGTCCAGTCTAATGAGTCTTCACCATGCTGGCACGTGGAGGACAGATCTGTGCGCTGCACAGTCAGTGCTGTCAGCAGCACCATGATAAGCACACCCTCAGCCTGCCTGGATATATATGGCTCTCAGTCCAGGCACCACCCAAGCTCCAGAGCAGGATGCTGTGCTCAGGATGGGTACACAGCCTGAAGAGGGAAAGGGGACGGACACTTACCCCAGTACAAAGACCAGGCCAGTAGCAGCTCCCTCACCCACAGGGAAGGAGCACTCGATGGCCAGCTCCATGGCCACAGGTGCCACTGCAAAGCCAAAGAGCCCAAATAGGGAGCAGATGGCAGCTAACACAATGGCCTGTCCCTGCAGCTGGGCCACCTGAAAGGGAGAGACAGGGTAGGCACCAATCAGATGAGGCGCCCTGCAGGCAGAGGCCAGACCATCCCCTTCCCAGCCCACTCCACTTCTACCCTTCAAAGTGGTCTCAGTTCCAGGGACTCTCACCAAGGAAAAGGCCACACAGGCCAAGGAGGCCAAGCAGAGGCCTATCTTGGTGGCTTCGGTGAAATGTTTGGTCCGATCCACATACAGGCCAAAAATCAGTGCCCCCATGATCCCACACACAATGAAGAGAGCCCCACAGAGGCCTGAAAACTCCTGGAGGAGAGAAAAAAGGCTGCACATATTTTATGGCAGAGGGCAAGCTCATTGGTGCAGGGCTCAAGGGCAGGAACCCTGGTGCCTGCTGAAGGAAGGGCTGGACCCTAGGGCCAATGTGCCCCAAACCACACATAGAAAGCTAGAGAGAAGAGGGCAGAGATATAGAGGCCAGGACACAGGCACATGTGAGTGACCACCACCTCCATGGTCTCCATGAGGCATGGACACTGAACTGGGGCAAGGAGCAACCCCAGTAGAGAGATTCCCTCCCAGGCAGACCTGGCACTCACACTGGAGTAGCCACTGGCACAGAGGATCTGCTCCAGGAGGGCTGAGAAGCTGGAGAAGACCCCGATGCCACCCCCAAAGCACACGGCCAGGATGACGTAGGCCTTGTTCCGCAGGAGCTAGAGGAAAGGCACCACTCAGCCCAGGATCCGGGGCTTCTAGCTGGAGCTCTTCCCCACCCAACCAGGGCTAAGCACCCACCAGCAAGAGACCAGGGAGGAACTTCTCTGAGGTGGAGCTGGCTGCTCCAGCAGAGGGAGGGGTGGGAGGCACACTCTCCCAGAGGCAAGTGGTGGCAAGCAGGCAGGCAAGGCCAGCAGGGATGATGTAGATGCCAAGCTGGAGAAAAGGGGTGAGGTCACAGAGGCCACAAGGACACATACACCCCTGTGCACCTCAGCCCTGCTCTGCATGCACCTCTGTGGTGGCATGCTACCTTCCTTCATGGACCCCAGGGACCTGTGGCAGGCAGTGCCACCCCACCCTCACCTGCACAAAGAGGCTGTATGAAGATCCCTGGCTTTCAGCCCAACTCACCCAATGGATGGACACCTGCACTCCCACATAAGTAAGTAGGTCATGCTAACATACCCACCTATGCCATTCAGGTATACATGCACATATGTGTGCACACATGCCATAACCTGTATGCACACCATACACGTGCACACAGTACATGTGTGTACAAACCACATATATGTACATACAACATGTACACACAGCACACAGGTACCCACACCACATGTACATGTTTAGGCACACACAGCAAGGCACCACTCATGGGCACCTCATGATCTCCCTCACCATCAAGGGGATGTCCTTTCCCTTCTTCACCAGGGCAGGTGACAGCAGGTTGGCCACAAGGATGCCCAGGGGGTTTGCTGGATGGACACATGGGCAAAGAAATCTGTCAGGCCAGCTGTGGCCAGCACTTATCTCCAGCCCCCAGGGAAACCTTCCTGGCTCTAGTGCCTTGGCCTTTGCCATGGAGCTCCAGGCAGAGGTCCCAAGTTGGCCACGATGGCAAAGGCTTCCCCTCAAGACTCACACATAGTGGCCATCATGTTGGCCGTGGCTCTCTGGTGCTCTGGAAACCACAAGGCAGCCAGTTTGGCTGGAGAGAAGATGACCAGGGTCTGGGCCAGAGCACAGAGGCTCTGGCCAGCCATGAAGAAGGCAAATGGGCTAGGGATCCCAACAGCAATGCAGGGCAGGGCACGAAGTGCACTCCCTAAGAAGTTCAGCCACGCCCCCAGGATGGTCTGCAGAGACAGTCCAAAGGCTTCTGCCCACTCTAGCCCACAAGGGACTCCAACTTCCAGCCACCCCACTGCCTGCCAGCTCTGCTGGGAGTCTGGCCAATGGGACTGGTAGACCCTGCTCTGCGCAGGAAGCTATGGGAGCAAACCCAAACGCAGGGGCCCACCAGTCCCACAGCAGGCCAGGGGTAGGGTGTAACTCACTGCTGCCCGGAGCCCCACAGAGTCCAGGACCCAGATAGCTGCTATGCCACCAGGGATAGCCACCACGAAGTAGATGAGTGACAGCCAGTTGACCTGGTCCATGGATAAGAGGAAGTGCTGAGCGATGGCATCTGCCACAGGTGCAAAGCTGAGCCACAGCTGTGGAGACAACCAGGAGTCATCCAGGGCCACAGATTCTACCACCAGCTCTGCCTTGCTGCCTGACTTAGTCAGCCTGAGGGCACAATGTAGGTAGTCCTGTGAGGCCTGTGGGGGTCCTACCTAGGCCAGACATGGCCTCTGGGTCTTTCTTGTAGAGACTTACCTTCACACTATCACTCCTAGGAGGACACCAGGCAGAGGACCAGCCTGGGTACAGACAGAGGCTGATGACCCCACAAGGCCAAACCTGACCCTCCAAGAAAACCATGAAGGCCAACTGTAGGGCATCCAGGGAGGACAAGGACAAAAGTTATGGGAGTCCTGGGTGTTAGTGAGGCAGTTGGCAGTATTGTCTAGAAGGCCAAGGAGGGGTCTATCAGGTCAGGGACAGAGCCAAAGGGACAGCAGAGTTCAGGGATATTGGGATATTGGGGGTCAGTGGCGCCTCTACCTTGCCATGAACTGGTGATGAACAGCTGGGCTGTGAGCTGGCCCACACTCAGGAGCCCTGAGTTGGGCGGGTGAGGCCTCTTAGACAGGGAATAGTTCCCAGCCTCAGGCTGGATCTTGTACCAGGTGCAACCTGTAGTGCTTAGCAAGCAGCAAAGGGTGGGGAGGCCAAGAGGAAGAGCTACCCGGCATTGGGAAAGAGACCGTGGGTGTGCAGGACGGATGTCTCAAAAGTGTGTCAGGAATCAGTTCCTCATCCAAACCACTCCAGGCATGCCTCAGAGACAGAACAACAACATCAGGCTTCCCAGAACCTCACATGGCAGGGAGCTTGGGCAATGGCTGCAATCTCTTCCTTTCCCCTCAGACTTCTCCCAGCCTAGGCAACTCCTGTGCAGGCCCAGCCCAGCAGACAGGAGGCATGGTGTGCACACACAGCCCATCCCTCCAAACCAAACCCAGCCAGCCTTCATCAGCCTCCCAAAGCTCTGTCCTTGTCCCTTTGGGGCCTTGGCCCAGGGATGAGCAGGGCAAGGTTGTGTCTGTAAGTTGCAGGGGGCAAAGGTGTAGAAGACAATCATGCCTCCTGCAAGCACCCAGCCTTGTCCAGGACATCCCCTCTTGTGAGTAGTCTCCCTACCGCACCCAAGTCATTCTCTCGGAGCCTGGTCACAATTGCAGGTGAGAAAATGGGGGCTGAAGGAACCCATTGCCCACAGCAGGGACCCAGGTTGGGATCACCACGGTTCTTGGCATTAGAGCTAGGCTTCCACGGGCTCCATAATGACATCAGGACCTACCCAAGTCCCCAGGAACTTCCTGGAGGCCAGGGAGACCCAGCCTCAGGTGACACCCAAAGCTATTTACACCCCCAGGCTCTACATGCAGGGCCTAGAGCCAAGCCAAGTCCTAGCTCATCCCTGATGGCTCCAGGAGTCACTGCAGCACCAGACCCCAGGCCCAGCTCAGGGCTGAGTCCCCATACTCAGTCTGCAAGAGGGAGAATAGGGCCTGGATGACCACAGGGCTTTACACATGGGCCAAGCCTGGACTCCAGCCCCAAATGGCCTCAGCTTCCTAGCCATCCCACCTGCCTGCCTGAGCTGCAGTTCCCCTACCCGTGCTGGAGGCTACACTTTCTTCATCCCTTGTGGGTTTCTGCACTCATGTAAAGAGATGGGAATGTGTGGGTGGCTACAGTTTGGAAGCCCCTATTGCCTGGACTCCTGCAATTACCCTGAGTCTGAGGGGGTGTAGAGGGGTGGTGAGTAGGAAGGGTGCCCCCCTAAGGTGTCCTCAGGTGACGTGGTCCCTATCCAAGGGCAAGGAAATCTGGCCTTGTGCTGGGGCACTGGAATGGGTCCCCCAGGCTGGAGAACGAGGATGCCAAGCCGGGACAGGTCTTTCCCTTCCCCCACGGGCCCGTACCGTGGCGTTGGAGCAGCTCAGCAGGCTGATGGCCAGCAGGAAGAGCCAGCGCCGCGCGTAGGTGCGAGGGGTCCCCGGCCCGCCCCCGGCGTCCCCGGCTGCCATCGGCCCGTCCCAGAGGTCCGCTGCTGTCCTCTGCCCGTCTCCAGGCATCTCTGGCTCCTCCTTAGCGTGCCCCGCTGTGCCCTGCCGGTCTCTGCTGTCCCGCTCAGTTTCCGCGTCGTTCCCAAGGTCCCCTGCTGTCCTTGTCCCGGCCCCATCTGCCATCGGCCAGTTCCCTAGGTCCCAGACCACCTCACACTAGCCTCCTGACGTCCAAGTTTTTAGACTTTTGAGGTTCCACCCCATCTGTCCTTAAGGGCGCAGGAAGAGGAGGGGATAGGGCGCTCGGCTCCGCTCCGCCCCCAAAGCAGAGGCGTGGTGACGCGGCTTGTTAGGAGGTGGAGTCTGAGCCTTTGAGTGTCAGAGGCGACCCTGTCATTGGCCCAAGGGTAATATCCCCTCCTGCAGGGGACACAGCTGATCCGGCCCGAGGGGATAGGTGTGGGACAAGGGGTCTGAAGCCACCCAGCCCCAGCAGAGTCTGCATTCTTGAAAGGACCCCACAAGTCACAGGGAGAAGCTATTCTGAAATAGGAGGCTGTCTTCCAGTTTGCAGACAACCAGACCTGCTCCGGGGAGGAAGGAATTGTGTAGGGTTCCTGGGGAGGATGGGGTGCCTGTGTGCCCAGCCCAAGAGGGCAGGTAGCTCGGCATGCATACACACACACACAGACACACACACAGCCAGGCTGCCATCTGGTTTCCTCTGAGAAAATGGGTGAGGGGAGCTTCCCTTCATTCAGGTGGGAGTGGCAGTGGAGGGAGGTCTGGGGCCCCTGGCCTGGCTGGCTCTACCAGGGTGGGGGCTGGAATGGGAGTTCCTCTAGCTCTTGCTTTCAAACATACCCTGTAGCCTGGCCCTCTCCATCACCCCTGCCTTTTTCCCAAGTGTCCTAAGATGGGACATGTGTCAGACAAGCAACTGTGCAGCCCTAGGCTTCAGCATGTGTGCATAATCTTATGGGGCATCACGTGCCTGCAAGATGGAGTTGCCCACCACAGCCTCCTATGAGGACAGCTCCAAGCCTTCCTCCATGGCCTGGTGCTGTCTTTGCACTGGGATTGGGATGATCCCCACCCCACCTGGCAGATGGGAAGGGGCCACACTGTTTCCAGTGTTGAGGGACCTGGTATAGGTGGGGCTCTGCCCCTCATCAACTGCAGACCTAGGAGGTTTTAGAGCTGTCACCACTGGACCAGGTGTACAGTGCCCACTGGGCTCCTGCCCTCATTCCCAGCTCTCACAAATGGAAAGTTCAGCATGACTGCAGGACATAAGACCAGCTCCCAACAATCAGTTGTGCTCCTGGAAACTGTGCCCACATGGAATATTTGGAAGCCACAATTAAAGACAAAATACATTTAGTTACTTCAAAGAAATTAAAAACTTGGGCATAAACTCGACATTTGTGTGCCAGTACTTATCTAATACTAACAATGAACAAAACCATGGAAGATCTAAAGAAATGGAGAGATATACCATGTTCATGGATGACCAAAGTCAACATAGTAAAGTTGGTCAGTTTTCCCTAACTCAACTTGCAGGGTTTTTTGTTTCTTTTTGTAGTACTAGGGGTTAGACCCAGGGCCTTGTACTTTCTATGTAAATGCTGTACAAGTAATCTACATTCCCAGCCCCTACTTTTTTATTAAGAGTGTTTTTTTTAATTCCCCAACCTAACCTCAAACTTGTGCTCCTCCTGCCTCAACCTCCTGAGTACCTAAAATTAAAGGCATGCATACCTTTAATGACTGACATGAAGGTTAAAACAAATTCTTATTGAAAGGTCTATGCATACATAGACCAGGAGAAAATATTTGCAAACCACCTATTCAACCTATCCATGCTTTCTTCTCAAATCAATCATGAAAGTCATATGATACATCAGTTGCAGTCTTGGGCATTTATCTCTGAGAAATAAAAATTCATATTGACACAGAAACCTGTAGCCAAACCTGTGTGTAACTTTATCTGTGATAATCAAAGGCTGGAAATCTCCCAGTGTCCTTTAGTAGGTGAATGATTAAGCAAACAGTATATCCATACCAGGAAATATTACTCAGTAGAAATGGCTGTTAATACTTCCAAACACCCACATGAATCCCAGGCAATTACACAGGATGGAAAGAAACAGCTCAGTCCAGGCATACATGTGTGGCTCTACTTGCTATGGCTGAATGTGGTTTAAAACAAGTTCTTGTACTGGAAGCTGGGTCCCCAGGGGCTGGTGTTGAGGTAGATGGAACATTCAAGGGTGGAGCCTGGAGGAGTCTCTAGGTCATTTGGGGTGCTGTCCTAGGAAGATATCATTGTAGTTCTCTAGCTCTCATGGGACCCCAAGTTAGTTCTCAGGAGAGATTGTTACTAAACAAAAAAGAGAGAGAAAGCCTGGTCCCTGCCCTTGCCCCAGCTTTCTGTCTTCAGATGATCTCTGTTCTCTGCATGCCTGGCCATCAGAGTATCCCCTACCATAACATCATCACAGGGCCAAGCTGGTATGAGCACCAGGGCCCTGAATATCCAAAACCATGAGCTGTATTGGTCTCTATTCTTGCAAAGTTATCTAGCCACAGGGACTTCATTATAGTAACTGGAAATGGAATAGCACACCATTTGTGTCACCATTTTTGGAAAGTAAACCTTTAGAACTGGAGAAGATGCTGGGATATAGCTCAGTGGCATAAGTACCTGCTTCATAAGTGCAAGATCCTGAGTTCAATTCCTAGTAACACACACACACACACACACACACACACAAAGATCTGGAGAAGAGAGTAGCAGTTACTAGGGTTCAGGGTCTGGGCAGGTGGGCAGGCTAGGAGCACCTGTAGTGATGTCCTGCCCCTTTACCATGGACATGGACACATAGCTAAAGCATAAGGCCAAGGTACACGCACACACACCAAGCCTGAGGTAAACAGGGTGAGTGGGCAGGTTGCATCAATGTCACCTCATGCTGTGGAGTTGGCAAGATGAGACCCTGCAGGCTGGCAGAGGGAGCAGGGCCTCACTGTGCTGTTTCTTACATCTTTGTGTGAATTCACAATTATCTCAGTGTAAGAAATGTAAGGTTAAGAAATCCCAAAGAATGGGAGTTGCACTCATTCAGTGTGGCAGTTTTATTTAAATGTCAAGAAGTACCTCCAACACAAGTCTGAGCTGCTGGTCTTGAATCCAGATCTAGAGGCAGGTGTACACACCACCTACAGCCCTAGCACCTGGCACACCTTTGAAAGGCCCAGTCTCCAGGTGTCCTGTAAGGACAACACAAGCCACCTGGCATCTTTTGGATAATGACCTTCAGAGGCTTGGTTACTTACATCTGGCTCCTTTTATAGCTAAGCCTATGTTTCAGTGTCTTCATCTCCTTTTTAAAAATCAAATGTGGTCTCTGTCAGCACAAATTAACATGAGTCCCCCTGTGTTCTGTTCAATGCCAGGGAGTTAGGGGTGAAGGACAAGGCTACTGTCCTGTGAAATGCCAGGAATGATAACCTCCTATGAGGTGATGGTCAGGGGTCCATCCTGTTTATTTGCTTGGCTTTTATCTGCTCCTCCCAAAGAATGCCAAGGCTGTGAGGGCAGGAACTCCTCCACCCAGAATGCCTGGATCAAGGACTGGCTGGCATAAGGTCCTAGGTAAGAACAGAGGGGTAGGTAGAAGTCTTTTGCCACTCTATGCCATGCCTGGCAGGCAGGCTCCTCTCGAATGCCCATACTCCCCATATACCTGTTGATCCTCCTGGGCTGTCTGGTTTCTGCGGCAAGACACACCTCTTTCCTCATGTCATGGGATAACACACCTCTCTTCCTCTGGATTAGCTGGTAAAAACCCAGTACAACACCTCACAGCACAAGCCAAGTCAGCACAGCAAGATCCAGACTCCAAAAACAGGAAGTGGCTCTATTCGCAAGAATATGGAAGGGACTGAATGAAGGTGTACTACTCACAAACCTGTGGCTACATCCTTATGTGTCAAGGGAGGGGATCACTGCCACCCATGGTCCAGTAGCCCAAGCAGAGTGGGCTCTGGTGCCCTCGTCATCCCCTTCTGTCCATCCCCTTCTGTCCCCTTCTGGACAGCACATCCCCTTCTGTCCCCTTCTGTCCAGTTCACTCATGTGAACCCCAAAGCTGAGGCAGCAAGTCTCTGTAGCCAGCTTGCTGCCCCCACCAAGGACTCCATGGGTCCCTCAGTCCTTGCCTTCAAAGCTGGTCATCTCAGAAAGGGGTTGAAGGGTCCAGTTTCCTCATTCGTGTGTCTGTGATGTGAGATGGGCAATTTTTTTGTGTATCTGTGGTGAGGTAGGATGGTGTGTGTGTGTCTAATTTTTTATGTAGGGTTTGGCACTCTTGTGTCAGGTATGTGTCTGGAATGAGACTGGTATCTGGTGTATGTTCTTGCATTATGTTAGGCTATGAGTTTTGTGTGTGGCTTAAGATAATGTTTAATTTTTTGTGTATGTGGTGTATGGTGGGAGATTGGTGTCTGTCTTGTATGTATATGTGGTGTGCAATGGTTATCTATTTTGTCTGTCTGGGACAAAACAGGAATCTCATTTATTTGTGACTGTGCAATTGTAACAGATTTGTACTGTGTGTGTGTGTGTGTGTGTGTGTGTGTGTGGTGTAAAGTGGGATCAGAGCTTGGAAGGGCCTGGGAATGTGCTCTCTCACGACTGTACTAACCTATAACCGCTTTGTACATGTACACAAACATAAGACACAAGATCTCTGGATCAGAGACAAAGCAGCAGCTGGACTCGTGCTGTCCCTCAGCTATTCCACAGATACAGGTGGTCCCAATGCATGTATATTAGTATCTCTGTTTATTGCCAAGTGTTTCATTTCATGGATATACCACATTTTATTCATTTATCAGTTGACAGACATTTGGGTGTTTCCACATTGGGACTGCTGAGTACTGCTACTCTGACTGACTACATATCTGATTCCACATAAATGACTGTCTTCATTTCTCCTGGCTCGGTTCCTAGGAGTAGGATTGTGGACTTACTTATATGTTAACTTCACATTTCGCTTTTAGAGAAACTGAGAATTGTCCAAACCAGTGTATAGTTCTAAATCCCAACAACAGCTTGTGAGAGTCCCAGTTTCTCTGCATTCTTACCAAAACTCATTTTTGCCTCTTTTTAGTTAAAGCCAGCCTAGTGGGTACAAAGCGATGTTCTGTGGTTCTGAAGTGGACCTCCCTAGTGACTAATGATGTTACCATCTTTTTATGTGCTCACTGGCCATTTATGTATTTTCTTTGAAAAATTATCTATTCAGATTGTTGTTCATGTTAATTTCAAATTCATTTTTTCATTGTTTTTAAATTTTTTATTGTTTTGCTTTGTTTCGTTGCGAGGCAGGATCTCACTATGTAGCCCAAGCTGGCCTTGAACTCACTTTGTAGTCCAGGCTAGCCTCAAACTTGCAGTGATCCTCCTGCCTCAGTCCTGGCCCATCTTTTCATTGTTGCATCATGATCCCAGAACTCCGGGGAACTGAGGTAGAAGAATTACAAGTTTGGGCCCTGTGTGATCTACTTAGTGACTTTGTAAGATCCTGTCTCAAATTTTTAAAAAAGGGCTGGGATATAGCTTGATGTAAAGCCCCTGGGTTCAATCCCCAGTCCCAAAGGTAAATAAAGGGGGAAAAATCACAAGTGTGAGGCCCACCTGGGCAATTTATTGATCTCCTGTCTCAGTAATTTAAAAAATAAATAAATGCAAAGGCCTAGAGATGTAGATTAACAGTAGAATGTTGCCTACCACATGCAAGGTCTTAGGTTACATCCCCAGTAGCTTGCTACTAAGTAAACCTCTTGTACCCCAAAATTCTCATAATCTGTATTTCCTCTTTGCTCATAGTGTCTTTTGAAACAGGAAAATTTATAATTTTGACAAAACCTAATTCATTTGTTTTTACTGGTTACTTGTGCCTTTGGTGTCAAGTCAAAGAAACTACTGCCTATTCCAGGGTCAAGATTTATGAGGGGTTGGGGACACAGCTCAGTGACACAGTGCCTGCCAGACAAGCACAAGATCCTGAGTTTGATTCCTGGTACCCCTCCCCCCAAAAAAGATTTATGACTATGTTTATTCTTCTAATACAGAAATGTTTCCATATCTTCTACATTTAGCTCTTTGATCCATTTTATTTAACTTTTGTAGGTGGTAGATAGTAGGAGTTTCATTCTTTTGTACAGGAATATTAGGTTTCTCCAATAACATTTGTTGAAAAGCAATGTTTTTCTCCATTGAATTGTTTTAGCACCCTTGAAAATCCACTGGCTGTGGACGCAGGGGTTTATTCTATGCATCCATCTTTATGACAATGCCACACCATCCTGACCCTGTGGCTGTGCAATAAGTTTTGAATCAGGAAGTAAGGCTCTGCCAATTTTGTTCTTCATTTTAAGACCATTTGGCTATTCTGGGTCCCTTGAGCTGCCATATGAACTTTAGGATCAAATTTCAATTTATTGTCAGTTTCTACAAAGAAGCCAGTTGACCCTTTGGTACGGACTGTGCCGAATGATTATTTTGGGGCGTACTGGACCTTAAACATAGTGTCTCCCCCATCTATGCACATAAGAACTCTTTCTATTTATTTAGGTCCACACTAGTTTATTTCACTAATGTTTGGTAGGTTTCAGAATATGTTTTAGCTTTTATACATTAATTTGCTTTTTAAAATTAACAGACTTTATTTTGAGCAATTTTAGGTTCACAGAAAAATTAATCAGAGTAGAATTCGCACATACTGCCAGTCTCTAGCCCCTACTCACCTTTCTGCTATCATTTACACTTGGTACCAGTGTAGAGCATTTGCCTCAATTGATGAACTGATATTGATACACTGTTACTAAATAAAATCCCCAGGTCTTTGGAGGAGGGGTTAAGACAGGGTCTCATTATGTTGCTCAGAACTTGGAATGGTCCTTTTACCTTAGCCTCCCAGGTGCTGGGATTACAGGTATGCATCACCACGCTGCCTAAAATCCCTGATGGTTATAGGATGCACTTGTCTGAGTTAGTTAGACCCTAAGGAAGGCACCAGCCCTCCTTCTACTTCCTTTTCAACTTATTATCTCCCTTGCATACCGTCATTGCCTTTTGAATGGCCTGTAGCAAAAACAGTCCCTTGCCCTGGGTTTTTGCTTACAACCTAAGACGCCTGTTCCCATGTTTTGCATTTCCCACAGATGGATATGAAACTCAGCTATGGTCTGCCTGGATTTTTGCTTACAACCTAAGACGCCTGTTCCCATGTTTTGCATTTCCCACAGATGGATATGAAACTCAGCCATGGTCTGCAGGATGCAGGGTGCAAAGCATGCAACTAGGACTCAAATCAGGACTTTCTTTGGGAGAGGATTTGAGGTGAGAAAGGGGAAGGAGAGCAAGAGGGAGAAGCAGCACAGCTAGACTACTCCTGCAGGAAGTTCTGGCTACAGCTCCCCCTCTGCCTTGTCCGAGGTGTGGCAGGAGACAGTGGGGGCAGCTCTTGGCTCCCAGGGACATCAGGGCAGAAAGGGTACCGAACCTCTGTGCACTTGGTTCCAGGTTGAGTTTCTGGCAAGACTTCATGAGGGTGCTGGTGGTGTTTGCTTCCATAAGAGGCACAGAGACAACCATGTGTCCCTGGTGGGCGCCACCTACATCCATTACTTCCCGTGGCTACTTTAACTCCATGATTTCTTGTTCACTTGTTCACTTCATGCTGGATCATTCATGGAGAAACCTTCACCCATTCAGCCTGTGGTCCCTGGGGGGAAAGTCTACATGGGAAGATAAACAATTGACAGCCTCTACTCTCCAAATTTTCCTGAGGAGCTGGTTCCTCCAAGTCCTACAACACCCTCTGGCTGGGTTTGTTTTGTTTTGTTTTGTTTTCTGGTACTGGGGATCGAACTCATGACCTCACGCTTGCCAGGTAGGTGCTTATGCCACTGAGCTAAATCTGCAGCCCCCTCAAAAATATAGAACACTTCACGAATTTGAGTGTCATCCTTGTGCAGGGGCCATGTTAATCTTCTCTATATCATTTCAATTTTAGTATATGTGCTACTGAAGCGAGCCCTGGGTTTGTTTTTTAAACTGCACTGCACATTTGTATTTGCCCTTGTGGATGTGTTTTGTTCTATGCTGTTCCTATCCTTGTGACAGCCCATGCCTGTCTTGCTGGCAAGCCTTTGCGGAGGTATCTATCTTTTCATCTGATCCTCCCAGCTCTCGAGGGCCCAGCACATGGTCTGCAACAGCTAACACCGTTTTATCCTGGTCCTGTGTCTCAGACAGGTGGGTAACCAGCCTCTCCACACAGGCCATGCTCCTCTTCCTGACCAGGGATACCACTGCCTACTTCCCTGCACATACTCACTGTCTGAATCTCAGCAGACCCTCCTGTGCTATTTAAGACAGAGCTAAGTTACCTGGAAATACTGTGATCCCTTCCAGCCCTCCTGACTGTATCAGACTGAACAGAGCAGTCTAGTTTACTATCCACTGCTGGAAGCATGCTGGCTGCCAGTGGGCCATGAGGGCCTACTGGGTCAGTGGGTACACAAGGGTATTGTTTTAGTTACTTTTATCTCTTTACTGAGGCAAAATACCTGATGCCCAAAAAGAAGGAAGGAAAGGTTTATTTAGCTTACAGTTTTTGGAGGTTTCTCAGCTGGCTCCCAGGCAGCGTGGCAAGGTTAAGAGGTAGCTTTTCATGACAGCAACAAGTGACAAAAGCAAAAAGGGCAAAAGGGAAAGGCACCCCTCGGTCCCTCCTTTATACTGTATCCAGCTACCCACCCCTAGGCGGGAATAGCATACACACTGCCAGTCCCAGCGCTAGACAATGAACCAATCACAAACTCTAGATTCAGTCACCTCCATGACTACATGAGGCTTTGGGGAGACATTTAAGTGTATGTTTTACCACTATTTTTGTTTTGTTTTGTTTTGTTTTGTTTTTTGCACTGGGAATCAAACTCAAGGCCTCATGCTTGCCAGGGAGGCCCTGTGCCACTGAGCTATATCCCCAGTCCTGAGGGAACATTTACACAAACCATAACATTCCACCCCTGGCCCCCAAAGACTCATGTACATGCTTTATGTAGAAGACATTTAATCCATCTCCAAGAGTTGCCAAAGTCCTAACAGTTTCAGCATTGCTGAAAAGTTCAAGTCCCAAGTGTCCTTCAAGATCTAAGCAAACTCTTAGTTGTGACCTCCTGTACAAATGAAAACAAAGTTAAATGCTTCCAACATACAGTGGTACAAGATAAACATTACCATTTAAAAAGCTACAAACTTGGGAATACAAATATTGGAACCAAAACAAAATCCATTAGGGCAAACATTAAGTCCTGGAGTTCCATACTTAGCATCTGAAGCAATCTGGTTGTGAGCTCCAAAAGGTTTGAGTAACTCTACTTCTGATGGTTGTAGCTCCCGTGGCTTTTCTCTTGGGCTGGCTTTTCTCCCTCCTTGCAGGTTTCCTCAGATGATCCATGCTCTTGGCTTTCCCAAACTTTTGGGTTCTCCACTTTACCTTTGACTTCATATTCACAGCTCCACACACTACCCTGTCAGGGGCACACTGCCTGCCTGGCCTCCCAGGCCCTCTGAAATCAGGGTGGAAGCCTTTTTAACCTCAGAGCTAGTACATTTTACATGTGCTTAAAACCAGCACCATGTGGATGCTGCCAAGATCTGCTACCAGGCTTTCCTCTCTTGACTGTAGGGGAAAAGTGCCAGGATCACTGGGCACTCTGAACCTGATTCTGAGGAACAAATTCTCTATGCTGCCTCCATTCTGGAACCTGGTGCAGCCACTGACATTTTGGAACCTCATGTGGCTGCTGCCGCCACCATTCTAGAACATGGCATTCTGCAGCTTTCTCCTCAAAGCAAAATCTTTCACTTTTGCAGTTTTGAGGCTACAAAGCATGGGGACCTACTGCTGTTTGCAGTCCACAGCTTTACTGGAGGGGTTGTTTTGTTTTGTTTTGTTTTGTACTGGGGATCAAACTCATGACCTAGTGCTTAGCAGGCAGGGGCTTACGCCACTGAGCTAAATTCCCATCCCTTTACTGGAGTTTTTTTCCTCGACCAAACTCACAACATTTCAAATCATCCTGCTGAACTCTTTGCTCTTGATTCACAACATAAATTTGGCTAAAAGCCCCCAACAATAGCCACACCATCACCTCAACATTAGAAGGCCTTAAAATTTCTTGTCAGATTAGTTAGTTCACCACCCTTAATCTCAGTCTCAGGCAAAGTCTCTGTACGTGAGCAAAATGCAGATAAACTTTCTGCCAAGCCATAACACACATCATAGGGAGTCCAACAGCCAATACAGTCCTCCTTCCCAGCAGAAACCTCGCAAGCCTGGTCTTTACTATCAGGCTTTCTATCAGCCTTCTGGTCTTCTGAGCTCTGACCAGAATCTCCCATACAGAACAGCCTAAGGTGTTCCACTGTTACTCCTTCAGGGAACATCTCTAAACCTTTCAAAATTCTTCCCACAAGCCATTCCCAAAGGCTTCTGAACCACATGGTTACGTACAGTCACAGCAACAACCCCTCTTGGTACCAAATTCTGTCTTAGTTACTTTTCTCTCACTATTGAGACAAAATACCTGATGCCCAAAATGAAGGAAGGCAAAGTTTATTTAACTTACAGTTTTTGGAGGTTTCAGTCCATACTTAGCTGGCTCCTAGGCAGGGTAGTGAGGCTAAGGGGCAGCTGTTCATGCCAGCAACAAACCAGAACAAAAAGAGCAAAAGGGAAAGGCACACCTCAATCCCTCCCTTATATTGTATCCAGCTACCTACCCCTGGGTGAGTGTAGCACTTATACTGCCAATCCCAGCACTAGACAACAAACCAATCACAAACGCTAACCCTAACCCTGGTAGTTCAGGCTGGCCTTGAACTCACTATGTAGGCCAGGCTATCCTCAAACTCATGGTGATTCTCCTGCCTTAGTGTCCCAAGTACTGCAAATCATGATTTGATCTGCTCTGTTCAGTGTCTCAGTTGCTTGAGAGAGAGAGAGAGAGAGAGAGTATAATACTCAGTTTTCTTGTCACTGGTACAAAATACCCGACACCCACAATTTAAAGGGAAGGTTTCAGAGGCCCCAGTCCACGGTTGTTGATTCCAAGGCAGAAACTTCATGGCAAGGAGAAGATACTCAATACATCATAGCCAGGAAGCAGACAGGGAGAGGAACTGGGGACAAGGTCATACCCTAGCCACAACAACTCATCTCCTCTGATCAGACCTCTGATCTGATCAGTGCTCCCATGATCCAATCTTCAAAAGTCCCATTTTTGAACACTTGAGGTTCTAAGGGACATTTTTTATGGGGACAAATTCTCAAATTTGGGGGGCATTTTAGATCAAAACTGTAACAGAGTGAGAAGGACCTTGTGTAGATGTGCTAATTATGCAGTAAGGGTGGCGCTTGGCCTCCATCTGGCTCTGTAATTAGTGCTGTCACCTGAGTTTTGTTTTCCTGTTTGCCACTCTGTGTTTCACAGGAGGACTTGATTCAAAATTCCTGCTGCTGCCACCATCTTCCCCAAATCCACGGGACTTTTAACACAGGCAAATGGACAGCATATTCAATACTGTCCTTGGCAGACACAGCACCTGGCAACCCCTCACCCACCCCACCTCTGGGCTGTGTCCTGCTGAAAGTCACTTTGAAAAGTGTGGTAGCATCTGTTCTCTTCCAAGCATAGGTGCCCAAGATGTGGGGGTTTCATCACCTACCCAATTGATCACACCTAGGGGTCACATGGATGGGTTTCAGTTTTTTCTATTATAAATTATGCTGCAGTTATTATAAATTGTGCCTGCATTGTTTTGTTTTATTTTGGTTTTTTTGTGCAGGGGATTGAACTTACAACCTTGCATTTGCCAGGCAGGTGCTGTGTGTTGTATTTTTGCCAGTGAGCCTCTGGGACACATCCTACTTGAAGACTGCTGCTGGGCCAAAGGCTCAGTGCCTGTGTTACTTGCTGAATACTGCCCAGCTCCCACCACTCCCAAAAGCAACTGAGTCCTGTCTCCTGGCAGTCTTGCCAGCGTGGCAAGGGTCCAGAACTAGGTTTTCACAAACATGTAAGGCCAGGAGAGCACTGAGGCACACTGTGGGAGCAGGGAGCAGCTGGGCCAATGCCCAGAAGGGCAATCTCTCCTAAGTCAATGAGCACCCAGGTGAGACCTTGGGGCAAGGAGTGAGCTACAGCCTGAGGGGCAGGGTTAGGGCTGGGTTTTATAGGAGTCACTATTTTATGTTGAAAATGGCTTTGGGGGCTGTGTGGTTGAGCTCTGATGCATCAGTTCTTGGCCATGGTGGAACTAGGGCTGGAGGGAAGGAGGAGCACCCCAGAGACCCATCCTCAGTGCTGGGTGGTAGAGCTGATGGCCTCCAGGAAAAGCCAGGAGTTGCTATATGGAGTGGAATTTCTCTGACCATATCCCAGCAGAAGGACAGCTGGACGCAGAAGCTGGGTTCAGTGTCAAGTTCTAACCTCGCTGGTTCCAAGCAAGCCTCATAAAAGAGCTGCTAGGCTGCCGTAGAGGCAGCTTCTCCCTTGGCCCAGGGCTCTCTTGCCAAGCAGCCTTCTGTCCTTGGTAGTCTCCCTCTAGGGGGTCACCCATCAGCATTACCATCAGAGCTCCCACCCTGAAAAGAGCAGCCTCTTGGCCTCAGCTCCCTGCGACAGAGCCACAGAGCCACAGCTGGTTGCCTGCATTGGCACCCTAATGCTTTCAAATATCTGTTGCACATACTGCACTTTCTGCCTTCCTCCCTTGAGCCCACCAGCCACCATGAATCCACTGTGCATTCTCACTCCCTTGTCCCTAGGCCATGGCTAAGGACTATGATCCCTTGCCCAAGGACGGCTGCTCCTGGACTCCAGACTTCACTTCACGTGGGCACCTCTTGGGTCATTTTAGCGACCATCATTTCCACATGTTACAATCTTAGGCGCTTCACTGAGCCTCATCCTCACGGGATCCCAGTTCCTGGGCCTCACACTGCTGTCCCGCGGCGCCAGCGAACCCTCCTTGGCCTCAGCCCCCGTGGAGACCCAGTCCAGGTCACCACTGTCTCCAAGACCAACACGCATTTTTCTCTGTTGTCCCTCAAGCGGCATGGATGTCCGGGTCGGGGCTCACAACTTGAGGGTGCACCTGCACCTGTCTTTCCGCGGTGCTCAGCACACTTGCCAGGTTCTCGGGATGAAGAGAATGCAAGTAGCAAATAGCTTCCGTTGAGGAACCTCTCCCAGAGCCAGCCGTTAGTCCACGGCGAGGGCCCCCAAGTCATGGGGGTGCAGCTCCAACAAGTTGGCTAGTGAGGATGAGGCAGATCCCCGGTGACCACGCCCGGCCCCGCCCCTGCCGGGCCCGCCTCATTCTAGATCACGCCCCTCTTGTCCCTGCCCCACTCTTGCATGACCACGCCTCCGAATCTCGCCCCGCCCATCGCGCGCCACCAACTCCGTCTTTTCAGTAGAGCGCATCCCCTACGCGCCTGCGTCCTCTGGCCCCACCCTGACCCCGCCCTCTCCAGGCCCCGCCCCCATCCAATCGCCGGTGGGAGCCGTGCTGTATATTGCGCATGCTCCAAACGCGGCGCCCCCGACACGGCGCTCGGCTCAGCTCGGGCATTTCCGCCTCTTTGTTTTAAACTCCGGACGGGTTTTTTCTCCTCCTCTTGGGGGGGACCCGGAGGGAGCGGCGCCCCCTCCCCCTCCCGGCGAGCCCCCGCGTGCGCCCGCTCGCCCGCCGCCCGAGACGCAGGTCAGTGAGCCCGCCCCGCCCGGCCTGGTCCCGCGCGCCCGCTCCTCAGGCCGCGGCCTCGGCCCAGGTCCGGCGGAAGGCTGCGAGCCCAGAGCCTCTCGGCGGGCAGGCGGGGAGGCGGGACCCCGGGAGGGAAAGACCCCGACCAGGCTGGAGCCCGAGCATGGGGCCCCGGAGGCAGGACCTAGACCAAGGAACCCAGACCAGGAAGGACCCGGACCCGGGAGCCCCGACCTGGCTAGACTCAGAAGGGCAAGACCCCAACCAGGCGAGACCCCGAACAAGGCTGGACCGGGACCAAACAGAACCCCGGACCAGGGAAGACCCTGGACTTGGCTGGTCCCCGACCAGACTGGACTCGAAAATAGCCAGGAATCCCAGACCTGGCTGGACCTTGACCAGGGCTGAAGTGGGATCCTGGAGTACTCTTGACTAGGCTGGACTTCAGGAGGGCAGGACTTTGGAAGGGCAGAAACCTCGGGCCAGGCAAGACCCCAGGAAGGGCAGAACCCAGGAACAGGCAGGAGCTGTGGAGGGCACCCACCAAGGAAGGTCAGTCCCAGAGACTGGTCAGGGCCCACGCAGCACTGGGAACCCACAACGACAGGTCCATGGGGAGGGTCAGGCCCCTGGGCCCTTGGGAAGTGTCATCAAGCAGAGCTGGACCTGAGGACTGGTTAGGTTCCAGAGAATGCCAGGACCTGAGGGGGTCCAAGTCAGGATAGGTCACAGAAGGGACAGGATCGCAGGACCCAGGGAAGACTGGGACCCTGGGACAAGGCTATGGAAAGGTTGATACTGTGTGACAAGTCCACTGGGAGAACTAGAACATAGCCCCAGCACAATCCTCTGAGCACTTTTGGGACCCTGAGACATCCTTTTTGTCCCTGGGAGACTGAAACTTTAAGGTTACACTATGAAGAAGGCTCCTGACATCGTCAGATTTCTGGTGATCAGGATCCCAGAGTGTCATCTGGGGTCAGGGTCTTGTCAAGGAGAATCTGCATCAAAGAACACTGAGACATGCCTTGGGCTTGGGGGTAGAGGTCTGAACAGCTAGACTCCAAGAGGGCACTGAAGATGCCCTGAGCCTGCACCGCTGGCCACCTGTACCCCTCTGCTGTGCAAGGTCAGGCATGTGGGATCCTGGTCATGTGAGCCCCTCAGGTTCAACAACAAAGGTTGCTCTTTTTTGCAACCCTTAAGTACCCCAACATTATGAGCTTTTGAGTTGGCTCCACAGACCTTCAGCAGGTACCTGGGCAGGGACCTGGGGCCAGCTGCAACGCAAGGTCGGGCTTGTCCTTCTGACCCCATGGATTCAAGGACCCCAAATGCCCTATTCAGGGCTGCATGGTGCCCAAACCCAGGAAACTGTCTCCTGCCTGTTCCTGTACCCCTTCTGCTGGGCTGTGGGCTTCACCTGCCTATGCCTCAGTCAGTATTCAGCATCTTTACCCTCCTGCTTCACTCCTCTCCTACAGGGTCTTATGGAGCATGTAGTGTCCAGGAAACTCCCTGACTAGGTAGAACTCCCTAGGTTCAAGCTTGGGGCAGATGGCCCAGGGCCTGAAGAGTGGAGGACTAGGCTGTGGGGTGGCAAGTTGGCATCTTGACTCCTGATCTGCTCCAGAGAGGAAGGGAAGGCATTAGTGGATCTTAGGAAACAGTCTTTGTTTCTTTGAAAACTTCAAAGTGGCCTTTTATCTAGAGTCTGTCTGTGTTTTCCTTTGGTTTGCAAGTAGTCATAGAAAGAAAAGTAGGTAGAGATTTGATGCTGCATGAGGTATTAAGATCTCACGGAGTGCCACTCTTGATAAGGGTGGGCAGATCCTGTAGGATGTGTTTCCAGAAAGCAGAACCCCCAGGACAGGGCCTTGCCCAGCCCAGCCCAGCCCCCAGGGTGGCCTGCCACGGTTATCAAGGAATGTACTGATGGGCGAGTGGACACCGAGCAGAGGTGTGAAGGGCAGCCACTGGGCTCATCAGGAGTTGGCACTACAGTAAGGCCTGTGTCTGAAGCTCTGGGCTTCCAGGACTGCCAAGACGGACCCTTGAACTGGCCAGTTTTGGATTTTACTTCTCAGTTCCTCAAGAGAAACAACTTTATTTTTGTTTGTTTTTTGAGACAATCTCACTGTACAGTCCAGGCTGGCTTTGAACTCCCTACGTAGCATAGGCTGGCCTCAAACTTGCAGCAGTCCTGCCTCAAGTGCTGGAATTAAGGTGTGCACCACCACACCCATCGAGAAATCACTAGATTCCATAGCACTGTCAACCAAATGGTGCCCCTGAATGGGCCAGCCTAGGAACTTGTATTTCCAGATGTAGCCACACTTGGGACCTCTGCGTCAGTGCTTACTTCTGATTTAATTTCTTTCTTTTGACATCATTTACTATTTGTATAACTTAATTTGCTTTGTGAAATTTTGGAAGAGACCAGAAATACTGCTTATGTGTTCAGATTTGATTAGGCTTTTCAATTTCCTCTTTGTGGATTTTAAAGGTGTGAATAGTGTGGAGTGGTTGTATACATGTTGCAGTAGAATAAGTCACCCCAAGATTTGGTGCCCCGTGCCAGCATCAATTGTCACCCTACATGCTCTGTGGGTCAGGGACACAGGTCTAGTCTGGCAGGTCACCCTGCAGTCACTGTAGGTCAAGGACCCAGGCCTGGCCAAACAGATTACCCTGGAGTCTGAGACAGGGACCCAGCTAGCTAGTCAGGTCACCCTATAGTCTCTGCAGTTCAACAGCCCGTGTGGGTAGGGCCCTATGATATTAACTGGGTGCCTCATCTGAGGTCTCCAGGGACAGCGTGCCCATCCAGGCTCCTTTCTATAGCAGTCAGCTGAAGACCACAGTTTCTCTTCCTGGGGCCTCTGAAAGGCAGCCAAGGGGGAACAAATGACAGCCAGACAGTGACAAGAAGGAAGTCAGGCTTTACAGCCTAACCTAAGAGTGGGCCCCATTACTTTGCTGAATTCTCTTTATTAAAGGTGGGACCTGTGGCTCCTGTGAAAAGTAGTGGAGACCCAGAGGGGTGAGCACACTGGAAGGCAGGGGGCTTGCAGTAGTGTTGTGAGCCTGGCTTTTGTCAGGTCAGAGATGCTACATGGCCTGCACTCATGCTGTGAGCAAATCAAGAGTGCATGTAGAGAAATGTGTTCCTACTTGTCGAGCTGTGCAGGTTCTTGAGATTGCTGTCATGGCAGAGATCATTTTCATACATGGACTCTGCAAATGAGGAAAGATAAGTTACAAATAGAAAAGGTGCCTAGGAATTAACTGACCACCTAGAATACTATGGTAAGCCAGAAGACCTCTCCAGGTTCAAACAGTGGTGTGTGGTACTGAGTCCTCTGACCCTAGGTCAGGGTCCCTTAGTATTTTATTCCTGCCACCTATGTGGTCCTGAAAACAGCTTTGTAAGAACTTTTCTTAAGCATTTTTAATAAGTGAAGAAAGTATACTAGTGCATTTTACTTTGTACAGTTGGTTGTGTATGTCCTCTCTGAAAAAGTATACGAGACATATGCTTGATAAGTCTGGAGTATTTGTGCCCCTCAGAGCATGGTGTTCTAGAAACCCTCTATGGCAAGAGGCCCTTTGCCTGACCGGTTCCTCCAAGAGATCCTGGACCCAGCACTACACTCCTCCTGGCTCTGGGCAAGGGGCGTAGCCCAGGGCACCCACCCTCCTCCATTTTTCTAGACCTTGGGAAATTGCACTCAAGATCACAGGGCTGCTAGGGTAAGGAGGGGATCCTTTGCCATTGACTGGAATTCTTAGATTGTTTGATTTTGATTATAAAGCAAGTCTCATGTGAGTCTTTTCTGTTGCCCTTTATTCAGTGGCAGAGTTTGTTTCATTTATGGCCTTGTCATGTTCAGAGTTAGATATAAAGTTGAAGGTGTGATTTTTCTTTTCATTTGAAATATGTTAAGACTTAGAGACAGTTCCCTGTTGTCTTACTATCAACCTTTTAATACCTATGGTTAGTATGAAAATGCTGTGCAGTTCATCATGCCTCTGAAACGAGCTATTCTTCAGTTCCACAAGTTGATGGTTTGTCTTTAAATTTTAAAAATGTGGGGTCCTTAAAAAACAATAACAGAATATTTTTCTGATCTACCAGAATCAAATCATGAGAGCCAGACACCCAGGAGCATCTGTAAGTGTTGCCCCAGCACTCTTATGGAGCCACCCAGTGTACCAGCAAACTCCCAGCTGCCAGAGTGTGTCCTTATTGGCCCATGGTGAAGCCGATTTGCTTTTTTGAAGAGAAACTGTAGTGTTTAGGTAAATGTAGAAGGTGGAAGTTAATTGGCTTTCTGGGAAATGCATTGGTATTTGCTTGACCTTGCTATCTTAACAGCAAATCCCAGATGCTTCCTAAGCGCACAAAGAGTAGAAAGATGGCTACAGATGCCTCAAAGCCCATTATCGTAAAAGTCCTCTGTGGGTCTTTTGGAGCCTCATGGGTTCCTGGGGGCCCATGGATGCCAGATGGGTCTCATAGGGCTTTAGGTGTCCCATGTGTCCTGCTTCATCTTCTGCTTCCTGAGTAGGGCCTGGCCAAAGTAGGTGTTTTGTGTCACACCGTAACTAACAGCTGATTATGACTGATGCTCACTATGGCTCTGCTTTGAAGACCATGCATGTATTACCTGATTTGACTGCTAAAACCATCAAAATGCTCCCTGATCACCATCTTAGCCATGTGTGGTAAGGGGGAGAGGCACTGACATGCCAAGAGTTTGGGGCAGAGAAGGTTGAGCTCTCTTATTTCAAGGGGCTTTATTTTACTTTTTGATTCAAATGTTTACAAGAAATAAAACACAGGAAAACTGAAAGAATTATGCAGTGATCATTTGCTATAGTCTGAACATATGCCCCCAGCCAAGCTCACAGATTGGAACGCTAACCCCAACATAGTGACCTTACAAGTGGGCCTTTGGGAGCTGTGCCTTCTTGAACAGGATGAGTGCCTTACAGAAGACACCCAGGCCCGCTTCCTTCATGGAAGCACCTGAAGCAACATCCAGCACTGAGAAATTCATTTCTGTTGTTTGTGAGCCACCATGTTGAGGGTATTTTGCAGTAACAACCCTGACAGATGGGAAAGATCCCCAACACTTGCTTCCAGAAACACAATTTTCCATTTGTATATTTGCTTAATCTTTACACATCTTTTCACTATTGTGAACTCTTAGAGCACCTGCATACAGTGTGGTAACACCTGAGGTAACTTAGAGTCTGAAACAGTAGGAAGAAGGTGGACAGGTGTGTCATTACCTCAGCTAGTTTCCAGCTAGATCTTCTGAGCAGATGTTCCTCAGCATTTTCCCTGAGCCAGATACATCAAGTCTGGCCACAAAGGACCATGTGCAGTGAGTTCTGAGTCCTGGTGTGGGGTGATATCCTCCCCTGTTGCCACCATGCGCAGCGAGTCCTGGTATAAGACTGCATCTGTCCATCCTGACTGCTCAGAGAATCCTCATAGGTGATGTGTTTTGTCGTTCCTGGCCATAGAAAGTCAAGTGGCACTTGGAGGAGCCATTGTAGGTGGAGTATTTCTGTTCTGTGAGGTGTTGGGCCCAAGGCTGGTTGATTTTCTGAAAGGACTGATTCCCTTCCAGGGCAGTTTGCCACCAGGAAAGGACTTGGCACCCTGAGTAGGGAAGAGGTACAGGGGTGAGTCCAGGGCCCCAACAGGCTTCCTTCCTGTAGTGGCTGAGGCAGCATGTGGAATGCCATTTGCCTGTGAAGCCTAGAGTCCCGGGGGGTGCCTTACAGACACCTCTGCACCCATATTCCAGTCCTGGAAGGACCAGTCTCAGCATAAACTTGTGATTTGTCATGGACACAGCACAGACAGCATATGATGCTGCTTTTTCAGGGAAGGTTTTAATCAGCATAAGCAAGTTTGCCATTAGAGGTTGACCACAGGCCTCCTGGAGGACAGCCATCTTGGGATATCTCCCATCATTAGCCATGGGGGGAACTTGCAAGGTTCCTAGGAACACAAATGAGAAGTGGCAAGTCAGGTGTTCAGCCAGCGTGTACCCATGGCTCTCTTGTGTTAGCCACAAAAGTGGAAGATACTATTGGCTCAACAGTATGGTGCTGGAGGTGCTGATATGGATGGGTCGCTGGGGCTGGAAAGTACAGCTCCTGCCTCTGGGACCATTAGAGCAGCAATAGCCAGTACAGGCAGAGGTCTGTGACTGGCTGTTTACTTTGTAAAAAGACTCATTCCTCTGTGTGTGTGTGTGTGTGTGTGTGTGTGTGTGTGTGTGTGTATTTGGTACTACAGATTAAACCCAGGGCCTTCACACTGAGTTACAACCCAGCCCTTTTTGTTCAGTTTTTCTTTTGGATGGGGTCTTGCTAAGTTGCCCAGGCTGGGCTTGAACTTGGCAGTGTTGCTGCTTCAGCTCTTCTGTGCTTGAGGATAACAAGTGTGCATCACCATGCCCAGCTCTGATTTTATGTTTTTCTTAGAAACTGTAGTGCTGGCCTAGGCTCCAGGATCTGGCTTGGAATGTGATAGGTGGTACTCTAAGTGCTCACTCTGATGGATGTCACTGATCTCAGGCTTGTCACCCACTTTAATGACAGCATCTTGTCATATTGAGTTTGGGTGACCATTCTTGTGTCCCAAGGCTTTGTAAGATATAGCTGGGAAACATGGCTTATGGTTTCCAGTACTGAAGCAGGACCAGGATGGTTAGACAAGCTTAGTATTTCAGTTTTTAATTTTCACATATCTTTCTGTGGTAAATTAGGACCAGCTGCTGACCAGACTTGAGGTCTGTAGACCCTACCCAGTGCAGGTTACTGGGAGCACATATGCACATCAAGGGAGCAAGAGGGAACTCTGGGGCCAGTGCCACAGTAGGATTCTGCCCTTATTTGCCAACAAGAATCATGAAGTAAGCCAGACAGGGTGGCACACACCTTTAATACCAGCCCTGTAGTAGGAGACTGAGGCAGGAAGATTACAAGTGAGAACCCAGCCTGGGCACCTCAGTGACTTAGTGGGACTGTGTCTCAAAATAAATCCTCAGTGCTGAAGTCAAAACAAGATACGAGGCCCCCCTCATTCCTGTACCTCCAGTCAAGAAGCAGACGTGCGCACAGGGTGTGGGCATCTTAGAGACACACCACATAGCATCCTCCCACAGTAAGTGAGGACCATTGAGGACTGTCAGAGTTTACTTCCAGTCTATGTGGGTTGTTTTTTTTTTTTTTTTTTTGGTTTTTTTTTTTTTTTTTTTTTCAGTTTCTGGTGTTTTTGAGTAATCCAGTGAAGCTGTTTTTGATGAAACTGATTGTTCTTCATTTTCTGTTGGACAAGTCTCCTTGCCTGAAATCAAGTCATTTTCTTTAGTATCTCCCCTGTCTTTATCTACGTGGGGACGGCAGGTGCTTGCTACCAAGCAGGGGCTCAGAAGTCTTTCCAGTTTGGCCTCTAAGGATGCTTTTTGTTGTCCTGTTTAAATTATTGTGTACTCTTTTCTTGGAAGCGCATACATACATGCTGCAGTCCACCAGCCTAGTGCTGACTCGAGGATCCTCCAGACCCAGCCAACCTGGCCCAGCTATGCTTTGGGAAGCCCTGTGTCCTGGGGATATCCCCATGTGGTCTTCTGTAAGCAATCTTACCTGTGGGTGTCCTTCCCCTCCGCTCCTGCCCACGATGTGGCAGGGGTCATCATCTTCACCTGCTCTCTGTTGGTGGGCCCTGTGCCTATTCCTGCCAGTGACTTGTATGCTAAGGCTGCTTAGATGTCCTGTTTGAGTCTAATCCCAGCATTTGGGAAGTTGAGGTAGGAGGATTGCTACGAGTTTGAAGCCAGCCTAAACTACACAAGATGCTGTCCCAAAAAAACCAAAAAGAAAGAATTTTAAAAATCATGAATGGCAATGGATTTTATCAAATTATTTTTATGAGTCATTTGGGAAGAATGTGTTTTCTCCTTTAATCTTTAGTTGTAAGTGACTTTCTCACATGGCTCCCCCTGTGTTGTAGGGATAAACCTCACCTGGCGAAATGGGCTTGTCTGTTGTGTGTTGCCAGATGAAGGTGGCTGATGTTCTGCTGAGGCTTGGGCTGGTCTGTAATCTTCCTCTCAGTTTGGGCTAATCTGTAATCTTCCTCACAGTTTGGACTTGTCAGGGTTTGGACTAACATGGAGTTAGTCTTTGAAGTAAGTTGAAAATACTGTCTTTGGCTTTGTGTTTGTTTATTTATTTTTTAAATCCCAGTGCTGGAAAGTGAGCCTAGGATCTTGAACATGCTAGGTAAGCATTGCATCCCCCAAACTGAGCTACAGCCCAGCCCCCCCAAATTTTTGTCATTGTTGTTTTTGTTGATGTCGTCGCCAATACAGTGGTTTGTTCTCAGGTTGGTAGGAGCCTCTTGGAGGCTTGTAGGCCTGGAGTGTTCTTTGAGGGACATTTTATAACTACCTCCTCAACCTCAGTAATAATGGGTTTTCTCTACTTGTCCCAAATCATATGGATTATTTTTTCAGCAGTTTATCAGTTTCATATATGTTTCCACTTTTATTGGCATAAAGTTGTTCTCAGTGCTGTTTATGCTCATGTCCTGCCTTTGTGTCAGCACTGCAGCCCAATGGTACTCTTCTTCCCTGCTTGATTAGCAGTTGTCACCTCTAACGCACTAGATGATTTACCTCTGTGAGGCACTGTCTCTGTGGATCATGTGGCACCCAGGTCTAGAGCCCGTAGCTGGACATAGACCTATAAACCACAACTTAATGAAAATTAAATACAATTAAAACTTTTGGTTCCTCAGTCCAGCTACCCCCTTTTGAGTATTTCTCCTGTGCTTAGAGGCTGCCATCCTGGGCAGGGGACAGCAAGCAGCATATCTGCTCATTTTCTGAACTTATCGATATGCCTGTTAGTCCTGGGAAGACTGGCTCTTTTGGTGAAAGTCTTTTTTGGTGAAAGTTAGCTGAGCTTAAAGATTGGTTGCTAAAAAATGCAGCACCTTTCAAAGGGAAGAAATGTCCATGTGGGTACAGAAGGAGGGTCCTGGATATAAATGCAAGGGCTGCTTGTTTCTGAACTGCCCGCATCCCTGTGTCATCCTGGAGCCCTGGGCCTCTCGCTAGGAGAACCTTGGAAACTCCAGGGCTCCCTCACAGTGTAGCAGCCCCCACTTGCCTGGTCCACGAGCCAGAGTCCCTGTGTGGTCATTCAAGCTCAGACCCTGTGTCGTGCTGCCAGGGATGCCCTAGCCATACCTCCTGCCCCGTTGCTGCCTTCAGCCATTGGTACTGTGAACACCATACTCACTGTCCTCATAGCCCCAGAACTCTGAGCCCCAGAACTGGGCCAGTGTCTACAGAGTCTTTAGCATATATTCACTGAGTGGATGGGAATATCTGTGGCTGGAAAGAAGATGGCTCAGTCTGGATGTGATGATGCAGAAATCACGGACTTCACATGAATCCAGTAATAAAGTTTGCCACTTGCCATCCCTCCCCAGGCTCTGCACTCTGATCTTCCCTGGGGGGTCCCATCCTACCTTTAAGGGCCCCATACAGTATGTATGTTGGAGCCCTTCTTCCCCCTCAGGCCTGCATCTCTGCATGTCATTTCTGATAGCTTCCAGGCTGGCCAGGGTTTGGAGACAGTAGGCTGTGTCTCTGTGGTAGAGTCTCTTTCAGTATGGCTAATTCTCATTTCCCTTTGCCTGTTTTGCACAAGTAAACAAATAGGCATGCTTCACCAAGCCAGATGCAGAACTGAGAGTGGATGTCCTGTGTCCTCCCACAGTAACACCTGTTCTGTTTCCCAAACAGGCTTCACCATGTAGCAGGGACTCCAGCTCTCCCTTGCAGGTGAGTACAGAGCAGTGCCTTCCTTTTTTTAGTGGCCAGGAATTGACGTGCTGTGCCAAGCGTGGCACTTGATGTAAGTATCAGAGCCATGTAGAAGGTCCTGGAAGCATCATCTCCAAGCAGTGGCTGGAGTTCTTTGTACCTGGTTTTCCTCTCCGTGTTTCTGATGGGGCTATGGAATCATCTTAGCACTCCAGAGAAAGGAGCTGTGTGGCAGGGTTATCCAGGGGCTACATCAGTGCTGTGCTGTGACCAGAGGTAATAGTTTTGTTTTTCTGCTAGAAAATGGAAAGAGAGCAAGGGCCAGAAGGAAGGTGCAGAAGTGAACCAGAGAGCAGCGTGAGGAGTAATCATATCTGCATGGTGGCCTGAAGCCTCCATGCCACGGCGGGAAAAAAAACACGCAGACATCCAGAGGAGGTAAGGCCCAGATTGGCTCTCCATGCACAGGGCCTGCCATCCAGAGGGGGCAAAGTGACTCCATCTGCAGGGTCTCTCCTGTGTGTGGGTGTTGTGTTGCTACTGAATGCTCACCATGTCCCTGAGATGCCTTTTGTACTCTTGATGAGGCAGCCCTGCCCCAGCTTCTTCTACCCCAACTGCTCAAATGGGGTCTCCCCTCTCCTGGGTGTCCCAGCAGTACAATCTTGTATCCCCAGCTCCAAGCCCTTCTCTGCCTGCCTTCCTCTACTCCATAAAGTCCCCTGCCACTAAGCCTGCCTAACCTGCCCTCGCTGGGATTGCAGGGGGATGTGGGAATAGAGAGGCCAGAGCAGGGTACATCCCCCATGGCTGCAGTGTGCCAAGGGGATTGTCATGCCACTCCAATATGATTGTCACCATGGAGTGTGTCCTTCAGCTGCAGAAGTGGGTTCAGTGTAGGTGGCTCACACATGTTGTGCTGGGACCATTGCCACGCCTGAGCCCTGGATAGCACACTTAGCAGTTACGTTGCATGTTGCATGTTGCATGTTGCTAATTATGTATTTCTCCTACAGAAGCCAAAGATGTTGACCAGAAAGATAAAGCTCTGGGACATAAATGCCCACATCACTTGCCGCTTGTGCAGTGGGTACCTCATTGATGCCACGACAGTGACCGAGTGCCTGCACACATGTAAGTGTGGTTGGGTACTCCAGCCAGCCCCATGGTCATGAGGGCAGTAGGGCTGGGAAAATTATTTCAAACAAAAAATAACAGTTCCCTAGAGTGAGGCTTCTTTAGGAGGGCTGAATGTAGGAAGCCAGCTTTTTGTGGTCAGCACCTCAGTCCCTGAGAGAAGTGGTATTCATGCCTGGCAAGGAGAGATGAGTATGTCTTAAGTTGGAGTAAAGTCCTCACATCTGTCAGACAGAGGGATCTACTAACTCTTCTCACACGTGATTGCCTGTTTTGATTATCTGGGCTCTCAGCTTGTGTTTCCACACAAGCATGTGGATGCTGTAGTCACCTGGAAGTATGGCTACTGGTAACAGAGGTCATGCACCAGATGACCTCCTGGAACACCTTGTTAAAGTGAACTTGAAGTGCAGATGATTTCCAATTTTGTACTTGCCCCTTAAGAAATACTGGTCAATTTTGACTTTAAAGTTAGTTGTATTGGTAGAAACTGGCAGGAATACTTTTAAAAGGTGATTGTTATGTACCTAGTTATGCTGCACAAAGAACATGTAATCTTTTAGGTCAACTTAATGGAAAATTTAAATGTCCGATGGCCTCTTAGCCCTTTACCCACTGTCTGTTGCCTCCTCACTGTCCCCTTCCCATGCAGTCTCCAAGCCTGGGCCAGATGGGGACAGGCTGCTGGCACTTAGGCACATTCAGAGCCTTCATGTGGGAGCTGGGGCCTTGGACAGGGGCAGCTGGGTATGCTCTGGGTGAGAAAGAATGTGCTCCCAGCTCCTGTGAGGTTCAGTAGGTACAGGGTGCCATCCCCATCTCCACATGACCCCTCACCTGGGTGCACTGACAGTTTGCAGGAGCTGCCTGGTGAAGTACCTGGAGGAGAACAACACCTGTCCCACCTGCAGGATTGTGATCCACCAGAGCCACCCGCTGCAGTACATTGGGTGAGTGCCCCAGCCAGGAGGATGCTCACAGCCACTGCACACTGTACCAAATGGCAGCGAGTGAGCACTGGGCCCCTGGGGAATTTCAGTGCTGCACTGAACCAGCTGCATTAGGTTGGAAGCAGAAGGTGGCCCTGGACCTTTATGTAGATCAGCCTGGCCTTGGGTGGGGACAGGATACAGAGCTGAAGGGCTACCCAGCAGAGTGTCAGGGTGGGGACCACTCTGAGGAAATGAAATGCCTCCATGCTACTCAAGGGAGAAGTCTGGAGACAGGCTCTGGAGGTAAGCTTCTTACTCTGGAGTTGTACAAGTCATCACACATGGCCTAGGGGTACATGGACAGTATAGGATCCCCAGGGAGCAGGGGCCCAACATACAAGTGAGAGTGGCCAACTCTCAGCAGCTCTTCTGCTTTCAGACAGCACTGCTGGGTCATACTTCTCACATGGGCATCTCTGGGAGAAGCCCCATGGCCATTGTGCCCTGTGGGGGGGACATTGAAAGGTGTCCAACAGCTACTAATTGGTGCCGCTCAGACCCAGGGTGTGGCACCCTTAACCCCAGCATCACACACCCTACAGCCCCCTTTGAAACTGTTCATCTGTGACCACGTGAGGCTTTGGGGAGACATCTAGCTATAAGTTATAACGTGTAGCATTATTTGAAATGTTTGTAAGCAGCTAGCACCTGAATTAAATGATGAATTAGCTTAGGTCATAGATAACTTTTGGCATCAGACATTTTTATTTCCAAGAAGGAAAATTCTACCAAAACTAAGTTTGTGATTCAGAAATCTGGGTTAATGAGAAATGTGTGAAAGTTACAGAATGAACATTCCCCACTGACACTACTTGTTCCATTTCTTTGCAGTCATGACAGAACCATGCAGGACATTGTTTACAAGTTGGTGCCAGGCCTCCAGGAAGGTAAGTATCATTATCTTCTCAGCTCAGGATCACACTTGGGGACATGGTCTCAGTACTTTCCTTGTCTCATGTGTCTATGTAGTACAGACAGAATGACTTGGACACCTTGTTGCTCCCAGATACCTTGGCTAGAATTACAAATATGTGCCACCATGCCCAGCATATTCTGCTTTTAAAGACAAGGCATTCTCTTGCAGACACTGGTGAAAGTACCTATTGGTTTTATTGTGAAGAAGGTTTTCTAGGACAAAAAATCGTGTTTTTCTTTCTTTCTGGTCCCTCCTTATGCTGGCATGTGACCAAGGAGCACATCTGACCTGCCACCTGCTGTTACATGGCACATGAGCACAAAATGTTTTCTACATGGTTGGAAAAGAAAACAAAGAATATTATGTGATGTGTGAATATTTTATAAAATAAAATTTTACAGTACATGAATACATAATACCTTGGTTCACAAATGCTGTTTGCAAACAATTCAGTTCATGAACAGAAGCATTTACCAAAATGATGCTTCTGTTTGTGAACTTTGCATTGGGTGATAAACACAACTTTGGCCATCTTCCCTGAATGAACACAAACATAGCCATCTTCCCCATAATTGTGGAATGAATTAAGTTCATGAACCAAGGCACCTCTGTAGTTTCATTGGAACACAGCCATGCTCATTTGCTTACTTCCTGTGCCCACTCTCCCTTCTGTGGTAGCAGGTCTTATCACAGACCACAGACTACTCACGCAGCACATCATGAACCTCAGCCTGTCTGTCAAGCACCTTGGGTCAACACTTTGCCAAAACTTAGTGTTACCAATCTATACCCATCATGTCCAAACAAGGAAAGACAAGAAAGTCAGCTGCAGGTATTGGGCCTTCTTGCTACTGGGGTTGCTGTCCAAAGACAGACATCACAGCTCATAAGAAAACAGTGTCTAAAAAAAAATGAAAGTTTAAAACAGAATAATTCATCCCTGCAGAATTCATTACAAAATAAATGAAAATGAGGCTGCAAAGTAAGCTTCTGATTGGCTCAGCTGTTAACCAGTCACAGAAAGGGTTTATTTACTAATAACTAGTCTATTGTTTATTTTTTTATTTTGATTTTTTTGAGACAGGTTCTCACTGTGTAGTGCAGGCTGGCCTTGAACTCACTTACATAGCTCAGGCTGGCCTCAAACTAATGGCAATTTTACTACCTCAGCCTCCCAGGTGCTGGGATTACAGGCACGCACCATCATGCCCGGCATAGCCAGTCTATTAAAGCTTGCTGGACTGCAGCAGTGGGAGAGACATGTCTAGAGAAAGAGATGTATTTAAGACCATTAGTCTGACGAAAGAATGGCATGGAATGGTGGAAGATGGAAAAGCAGCACTGGCATGAGTATAAAGCAAGGCTGTGACTTCTTCTCAGTGCCTATGTCCCCCAAGGCTTTGGCACTGGGCTTGTGTAGAGCCAGTGCTGGGTAGGGTACTGAGGAATAGCCCCTGAGGGTCTTCCTGGACACCCTAGGGAAGTGTGCCAAGAGCTGCCCTAAGGTATGTGGGTAGAAAGAAGGCTGGACAAGTTAGTGACACTTATAAAAATATCAGGCATTTGAGGCTTGTAGTCCGTTTATTAACAGGTATCTTATGGAGGACACCTTAACTTTGTGCTGGCCATGGTGGATTTCATTGATAGACTGCTGCTGGCCACTCATGTTGCCACGGCTATCTTCAGAGCTCTGAATTTCTGTCAGAGTCAGAAACTGAATGTCCTAACTTCTCTATCACGTGAATTTCAGTGACTTAGCAGTGATCAAGTATCTGTGTATTTCTAGTTTTTTCTGTTCATTTTGAAGGGTAGAGATTGACACTTCTCTAAATGAGAAGCAACACTTTAACCACTATTATTAAACACCAAATGGCTCTGGAAGTTGGCTTTCCTGTACTTGATCATGTTTCTGAGTCAAGTCAGTCTTATAAGGTGAAACAACACTGCAGAGTGTAGAAAGTCTTTCAGCAACTAATGCTGCTTGGCTCAGATAATGTCCAACAGCTTGTGTTGGTCAGCTTTCCATCACTGTGGCAGGGTACCTGAGTTAATTCACTTATAATGAGTAATGATTTATTTTGGGTCAGTTTTAAAGGTTTTAGTCCATGGTTGATTGGCCCCATGCCAAGGCAGCCACCATGGCAGTATCAGTTGGAGAGCAAAACTGCTTACTTCGTGGCCAGGAAGCAAGAGAAAAAAAGAGACGGGTCAAGGGTCCCACCATACCCTTGAGGGCACATCCCCAGTGACCTGCTGCTTAAAGGTTCCACCACTTTCTGACAGTACCATCTTGGGCACCAAGTCTCTGACACAGGGGCCAGGGAACACAAATCAGAACCACAACTTCCACAAGGCCATCCTAAGCCTTTGGAAGTTAGGGGAAGAGGAGAGCTGTGTCCTCGCCCAGATCTGTGGCAGATCTATTCTAGGTGTAGTTACTGACCCAGAAGTATTCTGGACACTGATATAAGTGCAAAGAAGTTTCCATATTTCAGAATCCATTTAATTTTTCACCGGAGTGGTTTCCACCTGACCTTCAAGGAGAAGTGATTAATCTGCAGTTTAATGATTTGATGGAGAACAAATACCAGGAGAAGAATTTCATAGCATCCCACAAGTACATGTAATGTGACACTTCAACATTATATCCCTCAGACAGATGTCAGCGCTTCTATGTGGAAAGAAATTTTCAAAGTTGATACATGTAAAAATCTCAGGACAGATGAACTTTCACATGTCCAATCAGTTTCAATGGGAAGCATTAACTTCTAACTCAATTGGACAAGTGTCCCCCAAAACAGATCCTATTTTTCATATTCCAAAAAACTATCTTTGATTCTCATTGCTGTATTTTAAACTTCATCGATAGAAAATTGTGGATATCTGTTTCTGCCCTGTTACCAGACTTCTATGCACAACTTCAGTTTTGCCTGCAGACTACAAAGCTAGCTGCTCAGGTCTTTCCCTTTCAGGGAATGTCTGTGGCCCAGGCTATTCCATCTTGTGCTGGCTGGGTCACAAACCCTGGGCTTACTCCTGGTTCCTGGAGCTCAGCCTCTCAGCACCACATGTATGCTTGTCATAGCCTGTGGACATCTCCAGCAAGCTGGCCCACTGGGCTGAACAATTTACTGGGAGTGGTGTGTGGTCTCAGATGCCTTTCCTGCATCTGACTAGATGGTTGTATGGATCTCATAAATGATAGGTAAGTACTCCGCCACTGAGCTATATCCCCAGCCCTATTTTTTAAAAATTTGTTTTGAGACATCCCAATAAGTTGCCCAGTGTACCCTCAATCTTGTCTCCACCTGCCTCATACTCCCGTGTAGCTAGGCCTGCATCAATGCCCCCAGCTTTCAGTTTCTTAGGATAGGCATTGGTAGCAAACCCATGGCATGTGTGCCACAGCCAACTCTTTGTTATCCTTGAACACCCTAAGAGGTTCATCATCACTAGTGTAGGGTGTCACTGGTGGAGCCCCTGCTGGTTCTGTGTTGCAGTCTCTTTACCATAGCAGCACATCAAAGAATGTGCCCCTGGGCAGCAAACATACCCCGTATTGCTCACTGTCAGTAGCCACAGGGTTCTGTTGCTGACATGACCCCCACACAGATGACACCTACACTGCTTTTACTTTGCCAGTCCCCTCTGGTGGCAGCAAGTACAGCATGACTGGGAAGGCTGAGTGAGGAGTCGCTGCTGCAGCAGCTGTGCCTGGCCAGGTGTCTGCTCTCAGACACACATTTCAGTTGATTCTGATTTTTTAGTGTATCTTAGTTATATTTCTCTCATTGAGACAAAATACCTGACACTCTAAAATAGGAAAAGTTTTTTTAGCTAACAGTTTGTAGAAGTTTCAGTCCATAATTGGCTGGCTCCCAGGGAGGGTGGCATTGTAGAGGAGAAACAGTTGGGGGGACAGTGGCAGAAGGTAGCAAAACAAACAAAGGTTGACCACAGTTCCTTCTAGCCCTTACAATTTCATTCAGATAACTTAGGGTGGGGAGCACTCACAGCCTTAATCCTAGTGCCCTTGAGCCTAGGATTGTGCATGAATCAATTCATGTCACACACTCTAGATTCAGCCACCTCTGAAAAAGCTCCATCTGTGATCATACGAGGTTTTGGGGGGCCATCTAGACACAAGTCATCATAAAATGTTACATGTAAGACTTTAGCAAATAGGTATTTACTTGGATATTTTTGGGATTACTAGCAGAATTTTTGTGTCAAACCTACAATATTTTAGATGTAACATCAGAAATGGCCCCCGTTTAATATTTCTGCACCTTTAACACCTGACATAGTGTTATTTTTCTATCTCCATGTTTTTTTATTGATAGGTAAAAGGTAAAGAAATGAGCTTTAAACAAGGCATCAGCCCTGAGGCTTCTGCCTTCAGTGGTCCCCTCTGAAGCTCTACTGTCAGCCTCCTGCTGCACTGCAGAGCTGCTTGCTGTATAGTGTGTACCAGAGCACTTTTCCAGCTAATCTCTTTGCTGTCTTACCAGAGCCTGTGCACAGCCCTCCTTCCAGAGATGTCTTCCTTTCATATCGCTCATGGCCTTATATCTATGTTCCTATACTGCCACTGTAGGGCTGGCTATGCCAGGCTCTCTTGAGGATGTGGTATATAGGAGAAAACAAATACACAGATAAAAATTTTGTTGAAGCAAAGCCAGGGTTGTAGCTCTGGCATATTGCCTACCTGGCAAATGCAAGGTCATGAGTTCAATCCTGGTACAAAAAAAAAAGTTTAATGGAGCAAATGGGGAAAAGCCATCACTGCATCACTGTATCGATCCTGGTACAAAAAAAAAAGTTTAATGGAGCAAATGGGGAAAAGGAGAAAAGAAGGGAAATATATATCAATCATATGTATATATATGTATATATATCATATGTATATATATGATATATATATCATATGTATATATATATGTATATATATCATATGTATATATATGATAGATAACTATACTACTGATCTCATGAAAAAGAACAGTTTAGGGCCAAGGATTTAGCTCAGCGGCATAAGCGCCTGCCTGGCAAGCACGAGGTCACAAGTTTGATCCCTGATACAAAAAAAAACACAAAAAACAAAAAGCACAGTTCGTTGTGCTTTCATTGTTCAATTGATCATTTTTTTCATGCCTGTATCTTGTAATCTGAACAACTACTTTGAAGATAAAAATATACAATATATTAACCATTGTTGATCTATTATTATGTTTTGAAATTCTGTAGTTTTTATTCTTTTTTCATTTTAAAATTAAAAAAAAAAGTTTAATGAAGCAGGACTGTGTGTACGTGTGTGATCCCAGCTGCTCAGAAGGCTGAGGCAGGAGGGTCACAAGTTTGACCTAGACAGCCTAGACAACTCAGATCTTACCTCAAAATAAAATTTTGAAACACATAAATTTTATAGCTCATTGGTAGGGTACCCTTACTGGGTTCAGTACTACATAGACACACACACACACACACACACACACAAAGTTTAATGAAGCATTTCTTAGTCACCTATGTATAAATTATTTTTCACAGAGCAATTTATAGGTCAGTGGTTTGAATAGTTATTTTAATTTTGCCACCTGAGTGTCCTGTGTAGTAACCAATGTCCTTTGCTCCATCACTTGCTTCCAAATTAAAGTTACATGAATAGAACACTTCTTAAAAGTTGAAGTTTTGTGTGGTGGTGTTGTAATCCCAGCATTCAGGGAGGGTTAGACAAGATTGCAGGTTTGGGCCTGGGCAACTTAGTGACTTAGTGAGACCCTGTTTTAATGTAAAAAATGGGCTAGGGATATAGCTCAGTGTGAAACCTCTTGGTTCAATCCCCAGTCTGGCAATAATGATGTTTTAAAAGTCAGTAGCTGTTCTGGCCTCACATCCTTCCCTGGAGTATGCAAGATGCCAGCGTGGTCCTGCTGCCCTACCCCAGAGGGCACAGTTCATGCTTACACTTGGAAGCCCCTCTGGTCCAGCTAGCAGGGGCACATGCTGACCGTCTCAAGACAGTATAAGCTACCCTAAAAGCCTGGTAACAGATGAAAGGGAAATGGACAGTTTCCACAGGAAATTCTGCCTGTCTGCTTCTTCCCTTGGATTGTTGTGCTTTGACTACTGGCCATAAACACAAGAGGGCACTGTTAACCCACTGCAGGTAGACTTGGACACGATCTTGTCCACCCCACAGGTAGGTTGTGAGCCCCACTAGCCTCGCTCACAAGTACAGGGTTCTGGGATGAGACAGCTGCCCTGGACATCTCTCTAGTAGACCAGTGCCAGGCAGCTCAAAACTGTTGCCTGCCATGGCTGCAGTGATGATGGGGGACTGGGTAGCAAGGCTGCACTGGGAGGTACATAAGACACCTGAGGCCTCTGGCAGTCACCTGTTGTCTGTAGTGATGTCTGAGGGTCCATAACGTAGGTGGACAAGGAGGTTGCTGTCATAGTCCTAGTAGGGTCCCCAGCAGGTCCAGAACCTGTCTGTCCACTTAAGGTTCTCACATTGAGTACCAGCATCACATCTCAGTGTTCCCACAAGCCTGTGATAGGGGCGCTTGTTCACCATATCTGACTCAAGTGTTTACATTGCACTTCTTTCCATACCAGTAGCAGTCCTCAAATGCATAATCTGAACTTATAGCCCTCTTTGTGTGATATTTATGAACAGAACTTTACTATTTCTTGTCTGCTGAAAATTAAACATTGGTTTTTTTTTAAGTATATGTTTGCAGTACACAGTGATTACATTCATAATAGGGAGTTGATACATGTATATAACACATTGTCTGTTAATTTTTAATAGCGGAAATGAGGAAACAGAGGGAGTTCTATCACAAGTTGGGCATGGAGGTACCAGGCGACATCAAGGGGGAGGCATGCTCTGCGAAACAGCACCTGGATCCCCGGAATGGTGAGTGGCCCACAGTGTTGCATGAGTTACGGCAGCTGGCTTATCGGACCTCTCATAGTCTCACACTGTCTCCAGCCTTAGGTGGTTTTACCAGAAAGTGACAGACCCATGGTTCAGGAGGGTGGTCATACCCAGGAGTGTGATGTAGAGAGCAGGAAGACCCAGGAAGGGCCTGGAGGTCAGGTGGAGGGCAGAGGGCAGGGAGCATAGTACCTATGGAAGAAGTAGTGGAAGGTGGACTGATAAGGTTTTAACTCTGCTTACTTTATTATAAAATGGCAAAATAATGATTTGGTTTTGTCTTAAAGTTAATGGTACTTTAAGATCTTTATTTATTATAAATTCAAGTTTTTGAGGTTTGGTGTTTTTTCTGGTGGAAAGCACTTTAGACCATGTCAGATCTGGCATATGCCTGTAAACTCATCACTCATAAAGCTGAGGTGAGAGGATCACAAGTTTGAGCACCACCTCAATTAATAAATTAAGAAATAAATTTAAATAAAGAAATAAATAGGGCTGGGGTGTAAAGGCCCTAGGATCAATCCCAGAACCAGAGGGGAAAAGAGAAATCTTGTTAGGAATGTAGCTCAGTTTTAGATTTTTTGTCTGGCAAGGTCATGGATTCGTTCTTCCAGTACAGACGGAAGGAAGGAAGGAAAGAGGAAAAGAGGAAGAGAGTGGAGGGCAGGAGAGGGGAGGAGAGAACCTTTAGACTTCCCTGATAATCTGAGAAGATGAGAGAAGAGAGAACCTTTAGACTTCCCTGATAATCTGAGAAGATGAGAGAAGACTGGCCACTACCACTGGAAGAGTCAGCTGCCAGGTCTTGGGAAAAGCCAGGCCAGGCTGCAGGGGCCAGTGGGAAATGTCTGGGAGTTGGAGAATCTGGTCTTGACTACTATTAGTGTGGCAAGACTGCAGGAGTTAAATGTCCCTGGGACAGGCTGCTGCAGTGAATACTGTATGGCTCTGGGAGCTGTCTGCTTCTCTCACCAGTGCCAGTACTTTAGTGTCCCCCAGACATCCACAGACAAGCCCACCTAGCCTCAGGGAGGCCTGCTCTGTGGAGGAACGTGTTGTTCTGAGCCATTTATGGCGTGGCTCTGACACTTAGCAGGCTTCTCATGTCCACTTTTGGGAGAGTAGATATCAATGTATTTAGGGTGTGTACTAGTATAACATTTTAGGCTACATTATACAGGCTGAGTATCCCTATCCAAAATGTCTGGGGACAGGTCTAGATGTGAATGCATTTGTGTTATACATGTTTTATACTCTTTCAAGGCACATTTACACAATATTGTTAGTGTACCTGCTACACTACAGGTTGGACTACAACCTGTCACACAGAGTCAGGTGTGGAAGTTCCTCTTTATAACTCAAAATGTTTTAGATTTTGGAGCACTTAGGATTTTGGCTTAGGGGTGCTCAACCTATACCCTGTTTTCTGTTTATTATACTAAAAGGTGAAACCAAAGCAGATGACAGTTCAAGCAAAGAGACAGCAGAAGAAAGACAGGAAGAAGACAACGACTACCACAGGAGTGACGAGCAGGTGGGTACTCTGCATGTGATTCTCAGCCCTGTTCTGCAGTGTTTCAGGAAACCCAAGATGAAATGCCCCAGAGCTTTCTTCCTCAAAACCTCACTTTATCTTTCTTTAACTTACTAAATTGCTAAGCATGGACTAAAACACTTTAGACATAAAAAATGTCAGACTAACTCAGGTTCGTATTCTTCAGCCTAACTACAGGTTTTCACCATTCAAAACATTGTCCCTTGTCTGCTGGGAGCTTTCCTGTGCCTGTACAAACTGCAGGAGAGCAGTGGACCCCAGCAGCACAGTGAAAAGAAGTGAGCACATAACGCTGAGGACTTTGTTCATGCCCCATGTATCACATTACCCAGTGAAAAGGGAAACAAGACCAGCACAAAGGCACTGTGGAAGGATCTCGTGAAATTCTACACTCCCATCTATAGAACTCCCTAAAGCAGTTCATACTTCATGATGAAACAGAATCATTGCGTCATTAAAATTAGGAATAAGCAATGCCACAAGCAGCTATGAGAGCCTTAACCATATCATGGGGAAGCAAAAACGAGACACACCTGAGAGCAAAAGTTGCTGTTATTATCAGGTAATACTGTCTTACATAAATCCTGAGATAATGAGCTGAAAAATAGTTGAAGCTGTTTGCCCTGTAGGTGATGAGATCAACATGTGGGGTTTGGGAGGTGTGAGGAGTGAGTGGGGAACTTTTAGGGGTTTGTTGAATGTCCCTGGGTGAAAGGCTGTATGAGGTGCCGATTCCCTTGAGCTGGTCTCATGGCGTGGTCTAGCAGATGGCTAGAAATAATCTCACGGAAGGTGGATATGAAGAGCAGTTGTGAGATCTCTGCAGAAAACAGGGCTGGGCTTGATCATATCAGAAGATGTAGTAACCACAGCATGGTTTGGGGTCAGAATATTCAAATCTTTGTTTTTAGTTTATCTACTTCTGCAGTGCCAATGACACTCAGAACCAAAGAAATAGGGACAAATCTGTGCACATACAGGACCTGATGACAGGGCCTTGCTTGCTAGTGAGAGGCAGCTGTGACTGACCTATATGCAGCGAGAGCAGAGATCACCTTGAACTGTTTGATACTAGGTAACAGACACATTATCTGTGGGTAGCTTGGAGGACCCTCCAAATAATACCTCTGAGTCAAGTGGATCCTGTCTTGCTGGCCTCTGTGGAGTGGTGGCATTCTTCATCTGTGCCCCAACTCTAGGAACAA
>PVJX010004609.1:44077-93095 GCA_004027295.1 Dolichotis patagonum
TCTTTTGTTAGTTCTTTTCACTTCTTCAAGTATTTGGTTTCTTAAAGCATATGTGAAGTTTTTTTGGCTTTATGAAGCTAACCCCTTTCCTTGTGTGTTCACTGTCTCTTCACATATTCCAGAGTGTGTCCCTAGTCACTTCCCTCCTGACTTTGTCTCCCAACACTGATGATTGGTGTGCTGTGGCCTTTGTCTCTGTGAGGCTCCAGTGCCATCACCTTGCCTTTTTGAACTAGAAGTCCAAGTGAGCACCCTGCACTGGCTGCCAGTTCTCTGGTCTTTTCTTGTCCTCCTCCATCAGCAGTCATTATATGTTGACCTCTGCTTAGGGGCTGAACTCCTTCTTGTGTCCACTGGTACAGGTGGGCGGGGGTCCAGCTGTTCTTCCTGCTGCTAGTTTTATCATCTGTGTGGTAGCTAAGCACATGGGCCCTGGAGATCCATCTGCTTGCTTCCTGGTTCTACCAGTAACCAGCACATGGCCTTCACAAATTACAACTGCTCCTCGGTTTCCCCACCTGTGAAGGGAGGACGATGGCAGTGATATCTGTTCTAGTTTCTGTGAGCACTGATTGGCTTCACAGTTGCAGCATGTGGAGCTATTGAGCTGCTGATGACAAAGCACAGAGTAGGCCAAGGGAGGTGCTGCTGGCGGTCTGCACCTGTCCATGTGTTGAGTCCCTCAGTATTATCATTACTGTTTTGTCTGTTGCTCTCTGTCATTCTCAGTTACATTTTGTTTCCTCAGTTGTTGGGGTACACAGCCTCATGACTCGCATCCCTCCCCATCACTGCAAGGGTCTTCTCTTTCTCTGCAGTTTCTGAACTTTGAGTCCTGTCATATCTGACAGAAACATTACACCTGCTGCTTGGTTGCTGCCTCTGTTCTGACCTTTTCTGTGTCATGGTGCTCTACATATGGGGTGTAGGAGGTTCTATTGTTGTTCCTTTTTAAAACCCATATCAAGGTCTCTCTCTCTTTTTTTTTTTTTAGTAGAGGAGTTTAGCACACTCATGTCTGTGGTAACTACTATCTAACTCTTGGATGTGAGGCATCTTGTTTGTATTTTCTTTTCTATTGACTCCTAGATTGGGTTTTGGTCTTTTCTCTTCTTCTCCTCCAGTAGTTTGGGAATGTTAAGTGTTTTTTTCTTCTTGTGACTGCTCTTAAGTTTTTAGACGTGCTTCAACTTACATATTTGTCATTTAAAGATTTATTCCATTTTTGGTAATTTGTAGTTTTATTTCCCACTATTTTTATTCAAGGAATTATCACTTAGTGTTATTCAAGTGTTGACAGGATACTAGCAATTGTTTAGATTTAATAAGAAGTTTTTAATTTTTATATATTTTGGTTTTTTGAGACAGGGTCTTTCTGTGTAGCTCAGGCTGGCCTTGAACTCACAGATCTCCTTCCTCAGCTTCTTGAGTGGTAGGATTATAGAGATGTACCACCAACCTCGGCTGAAAGAAGTTTTACAGTTTTAGGGGCTTTTATTGTTTCTTTTGTACACTGTTGGATGTATCCTTTATCTTCCTCTTCAGCGGGTCTGTTTTGCACTCTTATATCACTCGAGAGCAGTGCATGGGTGGTAAACATTCTTAGTACTTGAGTGACAGTATGGTCTTTACTGTTCCCTTCACATTTGAATAATTTGGGCAGATACAGAATTCTAAATTTGAAATGATTTTTCCTTGTAAACTTTCTAAATCATTCAGATGAACTGACTAGATTATACACTTTTAACACTAAACATGAGAAGCAGAAAATGGAAAGCCAGTCATAGAAGTGCAAGCCACCCCACCCACATCTGCTGCTAACCTGGCACCCTGGTCTGGGTTCTCTGCTAGATGGGTGGGCAGCCACTGGCACCATGCAGAGGGTCCTGCCCACTCTGCTGAGCAGGGTGGGTGTCCATGGCCACCACATGGTGAGTCCTGACCACACTGGACTGTAACTGGGCTCCTGCTGGGCAGTTGGTTCATCAGGAAATTAGGAGGCTTTCGCTCACTGTGCCTCTACATATATAGGCTATGCTTACCACTCGCTCTTCTTCCCATCTGAAAAGATAGGACCATACCTGACTCCACAGTTTAGCCACTGACCCACAGGTGCTTGTGAGCTGAGGAAGAAGCTGTGCGTCAATCTTGTTCCATTTTGAGGGAAACCAGTTTTGTGAATTGCTGAGCCATACAAAAATAAATCCGGTTTACTGACTCAGAATAATGTCTTCCAAACCAGAAATATATGACAAGGCCTCTGTTTCTCTGTCTTCTGGGCAGAAAGACAGTGACGTAGCTTCCATAGAAATTCCCCACATAGACCAGTTCCTATTCTTTACAAGTAAATTGTGTTCCCTGTGCTGTTCTACTTGGAACCTTAATCCTCTGTGCTGCCTCAACCCCCAGCTTCACCCCTGACTTTCTGCATCTAATTCTTTCCCATACAGTCCCACTCCTTTACCTTTGTTCATTCAAAAGGTTGTTTTAGCTTTCTGTCTCTGTTTTTTTGTACCGAGAATCGAACTCAGGATCTCATGTCTCTCCCATTTTTGTCTTTGTGTGTGTGTTGGGAGGGTGAATAGGAATTGAACTCAGGACCTTATGCTTGCCAGGGAGCGGCTGCACCACTGAGGTAAATCCCTAGCCCCTCTCCCACTTTTATCAGGCTTGTCAACCTCAAGTCCCTCTAAGATCCTCTAGCCTAGTCCTTCTAGCACCCAAATTTGAAAATTCAATTTATTCTCACTCTGAATTCTGCTCAAATATGTCTGCCAAGAGATGCCTTCCCAGAGTGGCCTCTACCATCCATATAGTGTCACCTTATTGTGCGTTTACCAAGGCTCTACCACGCCAGTGTGAACAGTACTGGGCAGTGATTGGAGAGATGGCATTCTGCTTTTAAGGACTTTGCAGCTGGTAGAGAGGTGGGGTCAGATGCTTTGTGGCAGGAGAGAGGCTGTCAGGGGGCACTACGTGGACAAAGAAGAAAAGGGCAAAAGCAGGTAGAGCAGGTGTCCCAGGGCTACCAGAGTGGGAGAGTGATCCAGCCCGCAGATCAGTCCGTGGGTCTCACCTGGAGAGGGAACGGGGATGGGGGGCAGGGCAAGAGGAAAGAGAGACGGAGACAAGTTGAGCAGTTCCAATCAAGTCTCATTTATTGAGGAAGTGAACATGGTTTATATAGGGTGAGGGCAGGAAATTGTCATCATCAGGCAGAGATGTTGTGGAGAGACCGGATAGGTCGCAGTCATGTCCAGCCAGGCAGAGAGGATCATGGGTAATGTAAGCAGACGCACCAAATGCCCACAGGAGGGCGGGATGGGGTGGCAGCAGTGAGGCTATCACGCCGCTCCCTACAGGAGAAGACAGGGAAACCTGAGCAGGGCAGGCAGTAAGGTCAGGAAGCCCTGTAGCAGATGAACCCTCTGTTAACCTGTAAGAGTAGATGTAGTGTGGAGATAACAGGTCTCAGCACTCACTTGCGGAGTGCTGCATGTCTTGGCTCTGCATGAGTGGTTGTGGGCCCACAGTGGCCTTGAGCCTGGGCAGGTGTTTGGCAGTTTTGAGCAAGTACAGGAAACACTGAATTGGCTATGTATTTGAAAGCTACCTGTGGAACTTGCTGGTGCATTGGCAATATACCAAGGCCCAGGCTTTGCTTGGCTCCTACTAGGTATGCTGGAGCTCATCACACTGACATTCAGTGTATAGCAACAAGCCACAGCTCACTGCATTCTGGCAAAATTAACTTCTGAGGTTTTCTTAGATGCACAATGGGGCTTCCAAAGTTCAGCCACATACATCGCCCAGTGTTCCATGTGGCCCATAACAGCAGGCTCGATCTTTTTCAGTGTTCACCAAGGTTCCAGTGATGCTGAACATCTCTGAGTGTTGCTTGGTTTCTTCACTTACAAACTCCCTGTGTGTGTTTTGTCCACTTCTGCATTGTGCAGTTCTTTTCTCATCATGTAGGAATGGCCTGCCCTGTCACTGTGTTGCAAGCTTCTTTGTCCAATGTTTCTGGCGCATTGTTACAGTTTTAAAATTGGGCATTGTTAAATTTGTCAGTATTTTGCATCTGAAATGCCTCCAGCCCCAGGTCAAAGATATGTTCACCCACATTGTTTTGTAAGATACTTTAAAGTTTTGCTTTTCACAGTCAGGGTGTAACCCACTGAGCTGGTTTGTGTGGGAGTAGGGGCAGTTGCTGTGTTGCTGAAGGTGGACCAAATGACTTCAGCGTTTGTTTGTGGGCCTACCTAACCGCAAGTCTCCACAGGTCTGTTCTGGTCCACAGGTCTGCTGCCTCCTGGCGTGCTCAAACCACACATACCTCACTCAGTTGCAGTTACTTATTTTACCTGAGTTGTGATCTTTAGTTAAGCAAGTATCCTTTCATTTTTCTAATTCAGTGTTCTAATAGCTAGGAGGAGATGCAGGAGAATTGCTTGAGCCCAGGAGTTCGAGAACAGCCTGGGAAACATAGACCCTCAGCTCAGTAGAACAAACAACAAAAAGAACTGTCTTAATAATTGTAGCACTTTGGTCTTCCACCTAAAAATTAGAAACCACTGATGAGTTGACTAGACAGTTCCAATGGAAATTCTGTAAATATGTCTAGAGAATAGATGAGTCCTTTGGTAGAGCCTCCACTCATCATCAGCTACTTCCTCGCCTGCATCACCTGTCAATAGGGCATGGCACAGCCTCAAACTGCATCTTGAAAGTTTCACTGCAGGTCCATATCCCTGTACACACCTGCTCCGCTGCAGGCTGGCTGGCAAGCACACACACTGGCTGCTTGCTCGAGTTCTAGCTTCCTTCAGCTTCCTGCGAGGATCAGTTCCTGAAGTGTGGGGAACTCGGGCTAGCTGTTCACCTTTAGTTTGGAAATTCTCATGGGAATTGGCAGTAGCTATTGTCCATTGAGTTGGAAGCCTCATTGTTCTGGGATCAGCCCAAGCCTGGCAAGATAGCTCAGCTTGGTGTTCCCCGATGGCCACTACCTAGGCTGCTGCACTCAGGGCATGGAGAGCAGGGCCTATGCACGTCTGGCCCCACATGAAAGGTTTGAGGTTAAGGTTTGTACCTTCCATTCCCTACTGCCTGCTTTGTCTAATTAATCTAGTTAGGCCAACTTTCTTTAGGTTACAATTTGCTTGGCGTTTTGGTTTCTTAAAATTTTTTAACTAACCAAACAAGAAATTCTTCTTAGCTGGCAAGTTATTTTATAATTTCTGTGATCACTGCTAAATTTGAGTTTATTTCTGCTTTATTTTACACTCCCTTTTATATGTATTTTTCTCTGCTTCCCTCTTTCACACATGCAGTGCTGTTGGTGCCAGGAAATGAGTAGAGTGTGTGTGTGTGTGTGTGTGTGTGTGTGTGTGTGTGTGAGAGAGAGAGAGAGAGAGAGAGAGAGAGAGAGAGAGAGAGAGAGAGGATCTCGCTGTGCAGTTCAGGCTGGCCTTGAGCTCACTTTGTAACCCAGGCTGGTCTCGAACTCACAACAATCTTCCTACCTCAGCCTCAGAGTGCTGGGATTACAGGCATGTGCCACCATGTCAGGCTAGTAAATTTTCTTTATTCTTTTTTTTTTTTTTTGCCTCTGCTTCTATTCTGTTGTTGGTTACAAAGTGCTTAAATAAACACATCTGGAAAAATCCAAATGTAATTGAGTCTGCAGGTCTCCTTAGCTGTGCCAGGGTCCCACTTTACATGGCAATCTCACTTGCATCAGCATCTGTCTTCCTAGCCTGTGTCTTTTTGTAGTTGCTTGTAGACAGCTTTATTTTTTTACTACTTGTGACCATAATTTAGTTTTTTGTCTAGGTTGTGGGACCTCTGCTGCCACCGCCTACCCTGCTGTGAACTGCCTTTCAGGGAATCTTTAAATTGAGTGTGTGAAAATTTCTCTTTATTTAATTTTGGTTCCTAAATCTGAGGATTATGAATCTAAGGGTTTGTCTTTCCTTGTTTTGGGAAACTCCTTAATCATTCTCCCTTTATCTTTCCTTATTTTTTGTTCCTACTCTGGGAACTCTTGTTCTGAGTTTGTTAGACTTGTCAATCTGTATTCCTTTCTCTGAGCTTTCCTTTGTTCTGTCATCTTAATTGGTATCTTTGTCTCTGTGCTTTTTTTTTTTGGTTGGGGGGACTGGGTAACCAGGGATTGAACTCAGAGCCTTCACACTGAACAACATCCCCAGCCATATTTTAGTTTATTTTTTATTTTGAGGGAGGGTTGTGCTAAGTCACAGAGTTGTCAAGGCCAGCCTCAAACACGTGATCCTTTTGTCTCAGCATCCCCAAATGCTGAGATTATGAGCATGTACCACCACACTCTGTTGCCTCTGTATTTCCTTTCTGTTTTTCTTTTTTTTTTTAATTTTAAAAGGAATAAAAACAATAAAATGAATCAAAATGGTGATAAGATAATAGGATCTGTGTATTTCTTATGGGTAATTTCTTCAAATGAACCTTCAGGAATTTCATCTGTCTATGGCCAAGACTATGGTGAAGCCATTCAATGGGTTTTTAGTTCTAGTATATTATATTTAGCTTTAGTTTTAGTATATTATTTTTAGCTTGTTATATTTGGTTGTCTCCTATGCTTGCTTGTGTTTACATTTTAAAGTCTTCTTCTGTATCTCTTAGAACTATAGACATACGTATTTGTTAATTCCCTTATTGATACTTTCATTGAGTTTCAGACCGTGTGTGTGTTGCCATCCAGTCCTCACAGGAGGTGGGCTTCTTCAGCAGGTCTGGAATAGGCTTTTCCCCCAAAGCAGGTTGCCTTTTGCATTGCCAGGCATCCCTAGCTTTTAGGATCCTAGGCTCACTTTTAGCTGAACTGACTATATGAATCAAGGTGTACAAAGCTCTGATCCAGCTGAGCTGTTGTTCATCTGGAATGGAACCCACTATGCACTGCCACAACTCGACTTTGCTTATGACTTCTCTGCTAAGGATTCACTTGTCTCCATGCAGCTCTAAGAGAGCAGCAAAGGCTGAGATACTGACAAAGAGCACAGGCTGTGCCTATATCTGCATTACTTATAAACCTGTTCAGCTCATGCCACTCCTGCCATCTCCCTACATGGGGTAGCCACTCAAGTAAAATGCAAGACCTCAGTGGCCATGGTAAACAGAAACTCTCAGAGTTACTATGTATTAGGAAGCCATTGTTGAGGTGTATTGCTTAGAGGGCAGGCAGACACTAAACAGGTTTTAAGAGACTTGGTACAAGATCCTTGAAGTACAGTTCTTTCTGCAGTCTGAGTAAAGCAAATGTCTGATTTCTAAGAGGCTGCCTTCTCCTCAGGTGAGCATCTGCCTGGAGTGCAACAGCAGCAAACTTCGGGGCCTGAAACGGAAGTGGATCCGCTGCTCAGCCCAGGCCACTGTGCTGCACCTGAAGAAGTTCATCGCCAAGAAGCTCAACCTTTCCTCTTTCAATGAGGTAACCTTGCACTGTGGACATAAACAGTCAAGAGTGTTCATTTGTGAAAGGAGAGCATTCTAAAAATTATTTAAGATGTGTATGTGTAACAGCTTGGGAGAGTTTGATTTGATTTTCAAGGCAGGATCTCACTAAGTTGCCAAGGCTGAGTTCAGACCTGCAATCCTCCTACCACAGCCTCCCAGAGTGCTGGGATTACAAGCGTGCACCTCCATACCTCCCTTGTATCTTTTTTTTTTTTTTTTAAGTATACACTTTATGCCTTGTATCCTTGAAAAAATAAAATTTTTTTTTAAAGCAAAATGTGGGCCAGGGGTTTAGCTCAGCAGTGTAAGTGCCTGCCTGGCAAGCACTGGGTTGTGAGTTCGATCCCCGGTACAAAAACAAAGTTTAAAAAGCAAAACAGAAAAAAGGATAGAAATGATACAGAATTTAAAAAAAAAAAAAAAAAAAAGTAGGGAATTAACACTAGTTAATATATTGCATATTGTTATCTTAGAAGCAACTGTTTGAGGATCTTTGAAAATTTTAATCAGGAAAAAGCCCCTTGGTTTTTTTTTTCCTGCCCTTCATGATAATACTATGGGAAACAGCAGTAATTGATTACTTTAGGACTGGTTGAAGGTTTTCATCATGAGGGGGGGTTCTATTTTTAGTTCCATGATTGACTGGGTGGGTAAATGTGATACTTTACAGTTTTGACCGGTTACTGAGACTGAAATAGATGTGGAGTACTATGGCTAGTGGCAGAGAGTTGTGAACAAGCATGGGCCCCCAGCATCCTTGGTAATGCCACTTATGTGAGGGTACAAACTGCCAGCAGGAATTGGCTCAGTGGGAACCCCAGGTAGGGTCCGTGGTTTGAATTTTTGCTTTTAAAACCCTCGCAGACTGTGAAGAAAATGGACATGGAAACTAGAGAAGTCAAGGAAGAGAGGACCAGGTGTTCCCCATGTTCTAGACAAACTTGCAGATGGATGTGCCTTTGGAGAAGGGGCCTTTGGAGGTGTCATGAAATTAGGAATCTTAAGAAAAAATAATTCTCCATTTTCCACTGAACCCTAAATCTGATGACAAGATCCATTATAAGCATGAGGCTGAAGATTGGAGATGCACACAGCAGCCACATCCCAGAAGCCAGGAGCACAGGAGGAGTCCTATCTATATATCTAAATGTGTCCCCCAGATGCCCTGTGTCAGAGACTTTTCCGCAGTGCAATGTGCTAGGAGGTAGGGCCTCGGGGAGATGGACCAGTGAGGTCCTGAGCCCTCAGGAATGAAGTCCTGAGCCATGTAGAAGGTTTGGGTACAGGCTTCATCTTCTACTCTTCCAGTCTGTGGCCTCCCCAAATACTAGTGCCATGACCTACATGTCAGTCCCCAGCTCTGTGAGAAATGAACTCTGCTCTTTGTCAGTGCCTCAGCCTTTGCTGCTCTGTTACAACTATAGACTGAGGTACCCAGGAGCCCTTGGAACACAGCCCTGCCACACCTGCTTCAGAATTCTGGGCTTTGGGCTAGGGATTTAGCTCAGCGGTGTAAGCGCCTGCCTGGCAAGTGCGAGGTTGTGAGTTTGATCCCCAGTACCACAAACAAACAAACAAAATAAAGAACCAGAGTCAAAATTCTGGGCTTTGGTACTCTGATAAGGGCTAGGTCCCAGGGTTCAGTGAAGCCATCAAGGGGCCAGACCCAGCCCTGCCCGCCCCACAAGAGGGCCACCTGGAGCCCACTGAAAAAACCAAATCCAGATGCAGGAAGAAAAGAGAGAAAGAAATGAAGTGTCCTTTTACTAAGTTTCTGTTGTTCTATTTGCTTTTCTTTATGGAGAAGCAGACACAGGCAGGCAGGCCTGTGTGATAGATTAACTAATGATCTACTTGTAACACCAGCTGAACTGATACAGCATGGTGCTGGGTGTGGAAGACCCACCTGAGAATTGTTGCCAACAGCATAAAAAGAACTAGAAGGGAAGATGGTGTGTTCTTGATTCTCCTGGAGAAGCTTGTCACATTGGCTTTCCTGATAGGAACTCATCTGTTACTGTCGGAGGAGCTTGGGTCCTTGCTGAAGCTGAGGATGGCTACAGGTCTCTTTAGAGGAACTCTGGTCCTTGCCCTGAGCATCGCTTCCTAGTGCCCATGCAGATCCCTCAGCCTGGTGGCACAGACCCTTCATCCTGCTGGCACAGACTTTCTAGCTCCCGTCACTGACCTTTGGGCTTTCTCAGTGCAGATACTTGATACAGACTTGTATGAAACATTATTGTGGGCTCTTGGCCTCCAGCTGGACTCAAGGAAGTCATTGCTGTGGACTCTAGGTCTTCAGATGGACTCTTGCAGGATATTGCAGTGGGATCCAGGCACTCAGCTAGATTCTTTGGGTCTCTGGTATGTGGACAGATCTCCTGCACTCCTTTCATTTGACTCTTTGGTGAATATTATAAAATAATCCTATAAATTATGTGTCCTGTATTAAATATTTTCCCTTGTAAACTCTTGACTACAGTGAGCTCCTTTTGAGGCAGAGGTGCTAAGCTTGTTGGAAGGGACGAGGCATAGGGAGAGGCTGAGTTCCAGGCACAGGGCTGTGTCATCCTCAGGAGCCAGGCAGGGAGCGTGAGGTGTGTCTGCTGCAGATGGTAGGTAATCAGTCTTTAGGATGTCACAGTGGTCTCACAGGAGGATGCTGTGGGGAGGGCACCATCTCCAAGACACCAGCTAGATAGTGACCTGAGCTCTGAGGACAAGCATCACTGGGACCCACCATGAGGAAGGACACCATAGCTTGCCAGAGGCAGCAACCACGTGTGGTGCTCAGCCCAGCTGTGCTTCACCACAACTATTGCCCTCTACTGAGAGAGGAACTCAGGAGACCATCTGGGTCACCACCTGTGCACTCAGGCAAACACTAATGGAGTCAACAGTGAGATAGTACCAGTACCAACTAGACCACCAGACTTAGGCATTGGCACTAGTGAGGTGAGACCAGCATGGGGCACTGTTTGGAGATGGAACTGGCATGTGCTCTGGATGTCTGCTGGGCAGCGTCTTAGATGAAATAGGCCACACATCAGCATCGGTCCCCTGTCTGGACAAAGGAGTGCTGGGATGTGGATATGGGTGGTGGGACTGGCCAGCAGGGTGAGTGGAGATGGTCCTGCTGCTCCATTTGATATGAACCTAAAAATGCTCTAAAAATAGTCTGTTAGAAAAACACGAGGTGACCATTTCCCTCCCCTGCTGCAGTGATAGGACAAGAGCCAGCAGGGGACATGTAGGGCACAGGGTGCCCTGGTGGCATAGCTCTGTGGGATGGACTGGTGGGTGGGTAACTTTACTCTCACCTGTGTCCCCAGGTACCATGGTGCCACCAGGTGACCTTTCCTCAGTACATGGAGGTAGGCACAGAGATGGCTCTTGGCTCAGGCAGAGGTACAGTGAAGGGCCAGACTCCTCCCATAAGAGTTCTATAAGTGCCCAAGGTGGGGTACATTTCTTTTTTTGTTTGTTTGGTTTTTTTTTTATAATTTTAAGAGAAAAAAAACAAAACAAAACAGAATAAAGGGTAGCAACAATACAGTATTCCAAGGAAAAAACAACAACAAAAAAACCCTAAGAAATTACATACTGACAAATTACATACTGACTTCTTGGAAATAGTTGTTCAAATTACAAAGTTAAAACATGTAAAGTAGACATTCAAACAGTGAGACTATTAACAGTTCTGCTCCACCATCTGACAAAAACAGCAATATGGTCATCCATCTTACCCACTCAAATATACATGCAATTATATCAATAGGGTAAAATTAAACACAACAAAACAGAGCAAAGCGGATCACAAGAAAGCAATGGAAGAGACAAAAATTTCAAAACTAGACAATCTGAGATATTCACTCTCTATCATATTGACTCTTGTTTTCTTCCAAATAGTTGTCCATATTGTCACATATAGGGAATTCACATGAAACAACCTAGTATGGAATTGATCTGAGCAGGACGAGGAGGGCATTACAGGTCTTCAAGACCAGACATTAGGGAAGCCAAGAATGGCGGTCATAGTGTCTCTCATTTTCCTCAAAACAGCTGCCCATACCTTAATGTGTGTTGAACTTAAACAAGGCAAAGCAAGCTAAGATCACTTTGAACAAAAAGTGATAGTTTTGCTGGACTTCACATCATGACATTATGGAGTCAGCACTGGGTATTGTAGTGTCTCTTTTTCTTCAAAGTAGTTGTTCATTTCAACATGTGTTGTATAGTTGGTTCTCGTAAACTGTTTATAAGCTCTACACATGCATGAGTCTCTACATGTATATCTATCATTTCTGTATTAGGAAAAACAAAACAAAGCAAGATAAAACAAAACAATTCCTAGAAAAGCATGAGGCAGAAAAGTCACATAAAACCACAATACAAGGTAATCTACAACGGTTACCATGGTGTCTCAGCAGTATATAACAACATTAATAAAAATGAAGCATTAGAGACATTATAAGACAGAGGGGTACATTTCAAAGACTCTGGTGCTTTGCTCCTCACACTGCCCTAATTGTTTTGTTTGTTTTGTTCTGTTGTGTCTGAGACAGGGTCTCACTATGGAGCTCAGGCTGGCTGGTTGAGCTCACTTTGTAGCCCAGTCTGGTCTCAAACTCTCAATGATCCTCCTGCCTCAGCCTTCCAAGTACTGGGGTGTGTGTGCCACCATACCCGGCACATAAACTGCCCTAATTGGCACTGGTCTCACTGTAGGTCCACCATGTCCCTAACCATAGCTTCTTTCCCCTAGCTGGACATCTTATGCAATGAGGAGATCCTGGGCAAGGACCACACCCTCAAGTTTGTGGTGGTCACACGGTGGAGATTCAAGGTAAGGTGCTTGTTTTGCTATTTGTTTGCTTGGTTTCCAGACTACTGGAAGGCAGTCTGCATGTTTTGCCACAGGGGTTGCTATGAAACACTTGTCTTTCTGAAATCATCCACCTAGGCCAGGCTCCCTGGTCCTGAGGTCCTCACTCACCCCTCTCTGATCCACAGGGCCAGATGTCAAGGGCCACGGGCAGTGACCACTGTAGTCAGAGCAAACGCTTGAGCCTTTGGGTGCCTTTCTGAGGCAGGAAGCCCATGGTGGAGTCCTTGTCTGGAGGCTGCCTAGGGCAATAATGTTAGATGACCAAACTGATAGGGCCAGGACTGACCCAGGGCCCAGGTTGATGGTGAGGAGGAGTGGGCTGGAATGAGCAGGGCCAGGGCCAGAGGGCATGAGATCCAGAGCAGAGCTGGTACTGGGTGGTGGGAAGAACAGGTGATAGAGCTAGTGGCACATAGTCTGGCGTGGGACCTGAGCATGGGCCCCTGGTCCTAGACAACCCAGGGCTTCTGCAGCTGCATATCACCAAGACAGGTGTGCTCATGCACTGTTCTGAGCATGTGTGTGTGGGCTCAGTATCTGCCCACTGCCCCCTGAGGCCGTGTATCCTTGTCTTGCAGAAGGCTCCCCTCCTGCTGCACTACAGACCCAAGATGGACTTGCTGTGAGCCTGCGTTGCAGACTCTGGCCTGCACCCGGCTGCACTTGGCTGTCCACAGTGACTGCACCATAAAATGTTGCCTCTGGGTGCGTGCGGACCAGATTTCTGAATAGAGAATATTTATAACTTTTGTATAAAAGAATCCACACCCAACAAGACACTACCAGCACGCGTTTACAGAGGATGAAAACACTTCGCAGTTTCATGGAGCCAAATGTGCCCGTCTCTGGCTCCAGCCCACAAGTAGAGGAATGAGCACCTGCAGCAGGCGTCCACGCCACCCTCCGGCACGGATAGCCTTCGCTTGCTTTCCAGGTCTTGAGAATCAGAGTTCCTTTCAGTTTAGTTCCTGGATTAGGTTTCATGATAAGCCTCAAAAATACTACTTTTATTGAGTCCTTCCTAAGTTATTCAAACATGTTTTCATGGTGAATGATATTTATGTTGCTTTTAGCTTCCTGAAGACTTAGAAGATATGTAAAAATTTAATTTAAAAGCATACCCAAAGAGGCTTGCATAGTACCATGACCCAGCCACAGTGTTCGAGTTCCCACTTGCACGGCACCACCCAACCCCAGCCTGGCCTTTGTTGTCCCAGGCTTCCCATCACAGTTCAGGCACACTCAGCAGGGTAGACCAGAAGTGTTTTTGCCAGGTAAGCGTTGACCGGCAAAACAGTTCTTGTTTTTTAAAATGCTTTTATTAAAATTGGCACAAATTGTTTGGTGTCACTATTTAATTTCCTGTTTTCTTTCTTATTTTTGTGGTGGTGAGAGCGATGGTGGTATTTGTTTTGGTGCTTATCAGATGGAAGTGCAGCCTGTGGGGAGACCACCTCCAGACTTGGGGGGACCGAAATCTCTCTAGTCCCTTCCCACGAGGAGAGATGGCTTGTGCTTTGTGGCCCTCTTTACAGGAGGCAGCTTTTGAGCTAGGCAACTGGGTCCAGTTCCACCCAGCCCAAGTTGCTTTTTTGGTTACAGGCATGCTCTTCCCCTCCCGAATGTGTTTTTTCAAAGGAGAAAATAAACTCTGCCAGCATAGAAACATTGTTTCCTCAAGCCTAAGACATGGGTCTACAAGGGCTGGGACTGCTTTCCACAGCAGCTGCCGTGGTGCCCGGAGTCTGTGGGTCTGGTTGAGCCTTGGGCCCATCCTGTCCTTCCCTCTTTGGTCCTTGCTGATGAGCAGGACCGAAGCTGATCGTTGGTCTGGGCTGCCCCTGGCCCTTGCTGGGTAGATGAGGATCTCCATGTGTTTGAGGGCCAGACTTTTTGTCTTTTCCCTTAGCAACTGGAACTTTTTCTTGGATTTGCTTTGAAAGCTATGTTTGGGCTTGTCGGTATCCAGTTCCATTTGTTTTCTTATGCTTCCTGATTCACATACACAAAATGTCAGAAGTAGCGGCCAATGAGACCTAAGGTCAGTGATGAAACATCCGTTAGCTCATCCAGGCAAACTTTGATGCGAGGCCTTTCTAAAATGAATACAAGCCTTGGTTAGAAATTGGTCAACACTCACCTCTTTGTTCAAACCCAGGACTGTGTGGATTATTCCATTTCCTGAGCTGGCTATTCATCCAAATTGTTTCTAGAGTTACTACACAAGGGTTTATGAGTAAATATTACCTGTCTACCTCAAACCACATGTACTGCTGAAGCATTCTGTAAAACCACGTTATCACAATGCAGTTTTAAGTGTAACATTAGAATTTAGGTATTTTCCTGTGTGGTGAAACTAAAGAAGGATTAAACAGTTTGAGCCTCCAAATTCGAATAAAGTTAATTCACCTTTAGAGCAAACTTAACATTGCTGTATAATCTCATATTTGTAACTTTGTAGCTACCTTTGGAGTCACTTGACTTGCTATGGTGCTAAGTTGATAGATTTCAATGTGCGGCAAGGTGGGATGTCGTATCCAGCCCAGTTTCTGGCCAGGTGCCACCCACCCCGAGCAACCGAGCTTTTGTCACCATTACCCTGATCAAACCTCAGCAGCAAAAGTACCTATTTTTCTAAGATTCCATCATGCGACTGTCTTCACTGCAGGACCATCCTGGCACCCTCTGCCCTGTGGTCTGACTTGTAGCCTTACCTAGTTCAGAGCCGGGAGTGGAGGAACCTGCATCTGTGGATACTCTGGACGGTCCGTTTCATTCCTGTCAAGCTCTCATTTGACATCAAAGGCTGCATTTTACTTTTTCCAGCATGAACACTAGGATCAGTTATTGATTGGTCCTGTTAAGTTTTCTTAGCAGATGGAGTTGCTGTGAAGTTGTTTTCACCACTGTTGTGCTGGTAATGCCAAGGCTGTCAGATGGGCCCTGCACACCTCCGGCTGCAGCGGGACCAGGCTCTCCCACATGTGGTCTCGCTGGACACCGTTTTCACACAAAAATAGAAAACTCAGATAGAATATATAATATTGAATTTAAGATTTGGGGGGTTTAAAAAGAAAACTTAACTTTATAAAATTATTTATTCTATTTTAAGCCTTCTATCATATATTCCCATCCAGTTGTTTGGTTTTGGTGGTCCAGCTTTATTTACAGGCATATAAGATGAAATTGTAAGATGTTTTGCAAGCTTCTTTTACTTTGAGTAGGCTTTAATTCATATGTTTTTATAGGGATGAAGAGCATTTTTATGCTTTTGTGCAATAGATTCCAACATGCATTATTAGATGTGTTTAAATTGTGATGTAGCATCGATTCTGCTAAACAGAAAGGGAATATAGGTGGAATTTCAAAATATGTGCATTTGCCTATTTGGCTTTTCTTTTTCATTGTTGCTATACGAATGCTGTTACTGGGATTGTGCGTGCGTGCATCCGTGTGTGTGTGCGCGCGTGTGTGTGTGTGTGTGCGCACGCGCGTGTGTGTATACCTGCCAGCAATATTCAAGAACAAGTGCCACTGCAGCCCATGGGTCCTAGGCCCACTGTTCTGGGGCTGGGATTGCGTGGCCTCAGCCTGCAGACTTGATGGTGCTGCCTTCCTGGCCTGCCGGCCCCTGAGGCCTGTGCTTGGCATTCAGTGTCTTTTTGTCTCTAGAGGCGTGCAGTATGGCATTTCACAGTGATCTGAAATGGGTCCTCCAATTAAATGACCTAGGAATGAGCCAGCTGATTTCTGCATTGTACGTAAATACTTAATGTGCTCTCAAAACATTCAAAATAAATTTAGTGAAGATAGCTAAATCACAAAAGAATCCAATTTATCTGTCTCCTCAGGAAATCATGTAAGCCCTACCACATCACATGTGACCTTAACATGAAAACAAATGTGTTTCTCTGCCTTGATACTTAAATATACTAAGGGAGTAACTGGGATAAGTAGAGTAGAAAATTATCCTTAAATTATATCATAATCTTTACACATATTGTGCCCCTCAGGAATGGCTGAGGGGCCATGGCCGCCTCTCCAAGTGTTACTGTCCCATCCCTGAGTGCACTGAAGAGTGGGCTGAGGCGTGTGTCCCTGTGGTGCATGCAGCGTTGGTGTGAGCGTCCATTCCAGTAACTCAGATGGGTATTGGAGACACGTTTTTCCCAAGTGACAGTGACGTAGGTCGGGGACAGTAGCTCAGCCTGAGCCTTCACGGCACGTGGAAGCTAATGAAAGCTATCACAGTGTATGGAAATGATAATGCAGATACATATTTTTGACTGTTTAATTTGAAAGTTTACATTTTTTATGCTTTGTGTTGGTGTGTAATTTTTGTACCATCGGTGGCTAGTTTTTTGTCTAAAATCTTTTTTGAAATATTGCTTAATGTTTTGATTTCATGATAGTGAAGCTTGTATTCAGTGTTTTGCCAATTAATATTATATGCTTGTAATAAAAGCAGAAGAAAAAATTCTCTGAGGCTGGAAATTTATTATATAAAATATTTGTAAGAGTATAAGACATGATCTGTTATGGAATGGTTAGCCCTCTGTGCCTGTGCATTCGAAATCCAGAGATTGAACAAATCATGGATTCAAAATGTTCAGGAAAAAAATTACATCTGAACTGAAAACATACAGATTTCTTTCTCATTATTTCCTAAAGTAGACTATAACAGCTATTCATATGTCATTCAAGTTGTATTAGGTATTACAAGTCATCTAAAGATGACTTGGTGCACAGGAGAATCTGCCTAGGTTAGAAAGAACTACACCACTTTACACAAAGGACTTACTATTTGCTGGGGTTCTGGAATGAATCCGTAGATGTGTAGCACCCCTGCAAGTATCTCGAAAATGCTGTGGGTGTGGACACAGCCCATCCCTGAGCCCTCCCTGCACTGAGGAGCACACACTTGCCAGGGTGGCAGCCCCACCTCATGTGCAGGATTCTTGCCCTCCACAGCCACCTCTGATCTCAGTGCAACACCAGTGTACACTGCCAGCTGCCATATACAAGTGCAAACTACTTTTCTTCGCTCCATCCAATGGGCATCCCTAAGAGCGCACCCCACAGACTGACAGCTGTCAATCAGTGCAGGCTGTGTCCACCTACACCCAGCATACAGCAGAGGGGGGTCCTTGGCAGAGAAAGTGGGATCTGTGAGTCTGGGCTCCACCATTCTGCAATTTGCACCAGGCAGAAGAATCTGTAGCACCCAGCTGCCAACCTGCCCCGTTTAGGCATTGGGATGCCACAGTCCCCCACTTGCATCTTGATGTGGGTTGTGCATACTGGGCACTGCTGTAGGGAGCCATTGAAGCTGGAGATTGATCACATGTGTGGGGCTAAAGCAAGGCCAGCCCAGAAAAAAACAGAAAGAACAAAACAAGCTATGTAAACAAGTTGTTCCCGCACCAACAAGGCCAGGGGCCCAGGCCTGCCAAGCAGTGGGTTGCTAGGCAGAGGGGCTGAAATTGACAGTATCTTTCCCAGTATATAAATAAAGGTGCACAGTGGTTGAGCAGTTCCTTTTCTCCCTTCAGGAGGATAAGGGCTCCACCTGACCCAGCTTTGTCTTTTCTTTATTTTTCTTATCCTCTCGCAGTCCTTAACCCCAAGAACCTCAGGAGCTGCATTGGGTCGCAGTACACTGCAGCCCTGTGTTTTAGTCTGTGCTGGTCTCTAGCCTTGCTCTTCATTTCCCATTAGACCATTCCTGTGTCTCCATCTCATATATGGTAGACATTAGTTTTTTTCTGTACCGTGCTTTGGGACTGGCTCCAGGAATCCTTGCCAGGACTGAAGTCTTGGCATCTCAGGGCACATGCACTGAAAAACTCTGCTCATGACCTTTCCTGCAATACTCGTCAGAGTCCTGCATAGTGGAATGGTGGCCATGAGAGCAGGGGCAGCCTGGGGCACAAGAGTCACCTTGGGAGCTCCTGTCCACATTTCCAGACAAGGGACACTCGTCTTCTCGCAAGGAGTGGGAATCTGCAAGACTCCTCTAGAGCAGGCCTGGCACAACACAGGAAGCCCAGCAGCTATTTGCTTGCTGTCTTTGTGCAGCCTTGCATCTCTTTTCTCCTACTGACTGACACCTCGTCTCTCTAGCTACACAAAAGTGGGATCTCAGGCCATTTGAGATCTCTTGCAGTTTCTACAGCCCCCCTAAATGGCCCTTTCTCCATCAGGACACTGGGTATTATCCCAACATGGCTAGCTAGGCTTGCATGAGCCAGTTGCACAGCATGTTGCATGAGCCATTGTAACCACATCCTTGCCACCAACTGGCAGGCAATGGTTGCATTTCAGACCAATCCAGAGTGCCTGCTCTTAGACCACCTGGAAGTCTGCTCAGCAAAGAGGTGGTGACTGACAGACAGGAGCACAGCCTTGCCCTCCAGCAGCCACCAGCCTCCTCATTGAGCAGACCATCATCTAGGATACCATAAAGCTTCTTGGTGACCCTCATGTACCATGAGAGAAAGGAGTAGGTCCAGTAGGTCTCCAGTAGGTCTGGAGGTAGGTCTGAGCATAGCAAGTATAGACCAAGCCAGAAATGGCAAACAGCCCCTCCTGCCAACAGAGTACAGTGGCCTGGCAGTAGACAGGTTGTCTCCTTTTCTATCACAGAAGGACCCAGTGCTTCATGAGCCTTCTCCACCTCGCTATGCATATCCTTGTTCCTGTAAAAAAGCCTTTCTCGCTGGACACTAGGTCTTTTCTCCTGAGGAGTGGCAACTATAGAATGTCCCTGAGCACAGGGGCTGAAATACTCTGATACATGGCAAGTGGCTTAGTGTGCTGGACTCACAGGTGACAAAGGGACAGGGGATGTTTGTACCCAGAGTGGGTGTTCACTTCCTTCCCAGGGTTGAAGATCGGGGTGATCACTGTGAGGCCAGGTGCTGCTGAGGACCTGTGCTAGGGTAGCTGCTCACACATGGTGCAGCCTTCCTGACCAGATACAGGACAGCTGGGAGGGACCAGAGCAGCAGGACAGGGGACACATGAGGATGCAAAGGCATCTGCTATGCTGTCTCATGTAACTGGATATGGGGTCTTACTCCTGCCATCTTTCTTGCACTTCCCATTTGCTTCCTTCTCCATTTCTATCCCCTGTACACATCTTTACTTCATTTCATTTGTTATTCTATTAGTTTTTGAGCTGGACGTATATACTTAAATTCTGTTATTTAAGTGGTTACTCTTTAGATTTTAAGTCAATTATGGCTTACACTAAAAACAACAGTTCACTTTGATTTCTTCTCTGCCCCATGGATAACATGGAAACTTAATTTATAAACATGGGATTTTCTGATCATTTCCCTTGATCTCTAGACCAGATTCCCTGAGGCAATAACAGGTCCCATTTTATCCTAATCCTGAGTTTTGTAGGGACTCTGTGACCTGCACAGTTGACTTTTGTAAAAATTTACAAGAACTTTAAAAGAGTGTGCAGCACCTGCCTGGCAAGTACGAGGTCCTGAGTTTGATAATTGGTACCCCTGTATATTCTGCAACTGTACCTTTACTTCTGCAGAAGTAAAGACTTCTATTGGCCAGGCATAGTGGTACATGCTTGTAACCCCAGCACTTGGGAGGCTGAGCTAGAAGGATTGCTGCAAGTTCAAGGCCAGCCTGGACAAAACAACAAAAGAATTCTCTGTTCTGCAGGCCAAGTTTGCTGATTGTTCTCTTTGAAATAGGAAATACATATTCTTCCATCTCTTTTTCCTGGTTTTTAACCTATTTTATTCATCACTGAAGAGATATGTTAAATTCCTTTCATTTGACACCTTTTTGGTCACATTCTGTTTCATTCAGAACTTTGGATTTTATTGGGTTAATGTTTCTATTCTGTTCTGTTCTCCTGTTACTTTTCTCCTAGTCTGTGCTCTTGTCTGTGTCTTTGCATTCAGAAGTGACTTGTTTGGTTGTTTCTCTGTAAAGTGGCTGCTTGGTATCTTGCTGATACTTTCCATCCCGCTCCAGTCAGAATGGGGTTCTCACTTACAGTGAAGTGAATTTTGACTCTTTTTTTTTTTTTTTTTTTTTTTACCAAACCTGTCTCCCTGCAGCCTTTCCCACTTTGTCCTGTTGGAAGAAGAGGAATTCATAAGGAAGCCCCAACTTTCTGTCCTGCATGATTGAGACTCTGCTGGCAGGTGGATGCTGAGGGGACCCCTCTCTTCTATGTCTGTTATTTGCTACTGGTTTTGAATGTTAATTGAATTGGATTATTCCTCTTCTGGTTAGTGAATTTTTCTTACAGAGATTTAATTTCAGAACCGTTGATTCTTGCCAAGGAACGTTATACAGAGAGCTCCTCGACCCTGACTAGCTCCCTGGTATTAGTAGCTCACTGTGGTGAATGAATCCACACAGCCATGCCACTGTGAACCAGAGCATTCTCTTCATGGTCTCTTAGGGATTACTTGGTGTTTGTTTGTTTTTTGTTTTTTGTTTTTCTGACCCAGAATTTCGCCCAGGATACCACATGACATTTACCTGTCACATTTCTTAGTTCTCCTGGCGGTGAGCTTCACAGGCTTCCTTTGTTTTGGTGACCTTGGCAGTTTTGAGAAGGGATGGTCAGGTGTGTTGCAGGCATTCCACACTGGGGGTAGTTTGATGCTTTTTTGATGATTGGACAGAGGTGCTGGCTTCTGAGAGGAAGACCACAGAAACCCTCTGCCCTTCTGCACACGGCACAGCTTGTCATGCAACACTGGTGATGGTCACTTGGATTACCTGAGGTGTGTTTGCAGGTGGCTCCACTGTGAAGTTACCCTTTCCCTTTCCATGCTGTGCACCCTGTGCAGCCACCTCAGGGGCAGAATATTGCATAAGCTGTTTGCACCTCTGGCAGAGACTCCCAGCTTGTGTACTGACTTAGGATTTGTAACTGTGTGAACCATCCACTTTCTTCCCTGCTTAGTTTCCTGTTGTAGGAACAAGATGCCAGACACCTACGACTAAAAGGAACAGAAGTTTATTTTGGCTCACCTTTTAGTCTGCTCAGCTAGGTACCCCCAGGTAGGATGCATAGCACACGGGCCTGGTAGAGAGCTGGTTAGGGAATGGGGACAAGATGAGAGCAAAGAAAGCAGCTAGGGAAGAGACATACCCTTCTAGGACACAGGCCCAGTGAACTTCCTCCTCTGACTAGGCCTCACCTCCCAACACCAAGCAGTCACAAGGCCCCTAATCCAGTCGCCTTCCACAGGGCCCAACTTTGAGCAGACGTGGGCTTGGGGGGACATCCAGATATAAATCATAGCACCTCCATCTTGGTTATGATCTATCTCAGTTTTGATCACTCAGAATTTTCAGCTATGTCATGGATAGCCCATGATAGGTTCATTTGCTTGTTTTACATTTCCTTACTCCCTGCCCCAGGCCTAGATGGATTTCTCCAGGTTGGTGAATTTTGATTACTTAACCTTCTTTCTGATGTTTTGCCTGAAGTCCTGTCAAGCTGCTGCTCCTATTCATGGCCCTGCCACGGCTAGGGGCAAAGAGGAGAGCAGAGGGCACCCAGGAAGTGCCATAGGGTTAGGGTTAGGATATTCACTGAATTGTAGCTCAATGCCCATGCTCTGAGGTGCAAACCTTCCCAGGCACCACTGGCCCTGGGCCTAGGTGCAGGGATGTGTTATGGGCCCCCAGCATCCAGGACCAGTGGTGAAGACTGCCCAGTGCTCTGGCTGAGAATCTCCCCAAGCTTGGCACCAGTGGACCTGTGGACCAGTCTGTTGCACCCAGCATTCTCAGCACCTGGTACCCTTCAGGCTTGCATGCGGCCCTGTGCTCAGTTCTAGGGAAGCACAGACCCCACCGCAGTCTCCTCGGCGCTCAGAGCCAGCCTGGAGTAGGTCCCCAGCTTGTGCCAGGCCTGTCCTGGCCCCCAGGACAGCAGATGGAGTGAGGCAGCCCTTCTTGGGGGCTCTGAGCCCACCCAAGGGCAGGAGGTGGACTGGGCATCCCTGGCTCCCTTAGCCCTGGCCCCCTTGAACCCTAATGGCTGGACCTGGAGGGAGCCTGTGTAGGGTCCCTGTCCTCTCTGCCTCAGCCTGGAGGAGTAAAAGGCGCTGGGGGAAGAGCTGCCCCGGGCCGCGGTGTTGTCCCGGAGTTGACTGAGTGGAGGCATTCTCTGCGGGGCGTGAGTCTCCGACAGGCGTGAGTGCCCGCTGGGAGGGCTAGGGGCTGAATCCAATGCCCACTGCATCCAGTGCCCACTGCGTTGGCATTGGTTTGTCGGAGGACTAAGCGGGGCCTGAGAGGGGAGGGGCCGAGGAGAGCGGGGCCTGAGGGAGGAGCAGGACTGAGAGGAGGGAGGGGAGGGGAGTGCAAAACTTTGGAGGTGGGGCAGCGAGAAAGAGGCAGGGATTTTTACAAGGGCGTGGCCTATAAGGGACGTGGTCAGAGAGGAAGATCCAGGAGGGGCGGGCTCAGGGGCCGGGGATTGAGGGAGCTGCCAGGATGGAGGGATGGGGCCGGGTCAGATGAAAGGCGTGGCCAGAAAAGAGGTGTAGCCAGCATTGAGCGGGCGTGGTCAGAGATCTGCGTGGGGGCGCAGCCGGAGGCGATGGACCAAGGAAGAGGGGTGGGGTAGGCTATGCTTCCGAGAGCGTGAGTCCCGAGGGTTAGGCTTGAGAAACCCGGTCCAAGCCGGAGTGCCAGGCACCCACCAAGGAGGGGCCGGGCGGGCTCCGTCGGCAGTATCGCATCTCTGGCTCTGATTGGCCGAGCACATTTTTTCACGTGACCTCAGAGCCAAAGCGGAGGCCAGAGGCCCACTGAGCAGGGAGAGCCGGACGAGTTGTGTTGGCGGCAACGCTGTGAGGCACTGGGCTGTCAGGCCGAACCCCTCCGTCCCCTGCGCGCCTTCTCGGTCCCAGGCTTGCTGGGGACCAGATGGTGTGAACAGGTGGCCCAGACCCAGGATTCCACCCCCGCTGGCGCTGTAGGTCCAGCAGGGTTTGTCTCACTGCGGATTAGCAGATCTGAACAAAATGATTCTTAATTGTCACGCCTGTTAGCGTGCCTCTGGGCCCGGATGGCTGGGTCCGCGCAGGTACCAGGGCGCCTTCCTGGCGTGCAAGTTTCCCCTGTGCCACTACGATGCTAGTCGCGAGGGCCTGGGTAGGGGAGGCGGCCAGGTGAACCACACAGAGCAGCCCCTGCCGTCCCTGCCCCCGAATGGCACCTTCCCATGGACACCATCTCCCCCACCAACTTTGTAGTTCCCCACACCACCCAGGATGCAGCAGCCCTCAGCATTGCACTCTGCCCTCTTTCCATGACCATTTTCCTCCATCGTGGAAACTACTGCTTCTAACAGTACGAATTTATCTTTCTGTCATCGCTGGAGAGATAGGGTGCAGGAGCAGGGATCTTGATTACCCAGGGCCTGACTCCAGTGTTTCCTTGAAGTACTCAGACCCCAAATCCTGGAGGCAGGATCCAACCAATTGCTGTAGGATGGGGTGACCAAAGTCCCAGCTAACCTAGCACATCCAGGTCACTGTACAGGATCAGGCAGGACCTAGACAGGGCTGTGGAGCAGAAGACAAGGCGTCCAGTAGTGAAGGCTAAGGGTGCTGGACTGTAGGGGGCCACCCAGGACCCACACTCCCCACAAGGCAGGGAGGCAGGTGTGGGAGACACTTTTGTTCTGGTGGGGAGCAGTAGCTCCGTCAGAGTGACCTCAGCAGGATAGAGGACCGTTCTGCCTGCTGAGAACAGGCCGGTCTTGCTGGAAGGTCACTGGACACCCAGACATGCTGTCTTGCCAGAGACAGCCCCCAAGAGGTATGTCAAGGCTTTTCTGGGGATATCAGTGGCCATAGCACCTCAAGATGGGGCTGAGCATCAGGGTGGATTGGGCATGGGCATGACCCCCAGAGGAGAGGCAAGTGGGGCTTCTGGTGTTATCTGGTCTCAGCCCTAGCCCTAAAGAATATGGGACCCAGAGCTGCAAAGGAGAGGGACCCTCAGGGCTGGGGAAGACCCAGCAGTGTAAGCAGGGACCCCAAGCTCCCCCTAGTCTGACTGGCTGGAGCTGCCACAGACCTTCCAGACAGGGATAACAGGTGAGGCTTGCCCGCAGGGGATATGTCAGGAGCTGACACCCAGTGGTTGCACCAGCAAGAGGAGGTGCCTTTTACCTGATGGGGCAGGAAGCTGTCATCTAGCCAGAGTAGGGACCTGACAGACAGCCACACGGTGTGAAATCACTGTTTATTAGCTGTGATTCCATCCAGAGAGACCACACACAAGGGCTCCAACATGCAGGAGGAGGCCAGGTGCAAAGACAGACAGACAGTGACACCCACAATCTAGCTAAGCTCGGCGGCCCTGGGCACCCATGCACTGGCCACGGGATTTGGGATTGACACAAGAGAACACCCAGGCTGCTTGGAGCTGGCTTTTCAACATGGAAACAAGCATTTTAAAAAGACGTGGACCTAAGAGGAGCAAAAGATGGCAGGGGCGAGCAAGGCGCAGACACCGCGCATGTTTCGCCTCTTTGGACAGAGGAGTGTCCGTGGTTAGTATTGCAGTCTAATTCATATGGCTTCTCTAAGAGCTATGTAAGGTCATGAAGGTCAGTGTCATGCCACAGCCCTGGCTTGCCACCCCGTGGACACTGAATGCAGTTTTGATGTAGACAGAAAGGGCTAGGGGTGGGGCAAGGCAACAGCCTTTCTGTCAAGATAAAACTCATCAAATACTGAAGACCTCATTTACCTGAGATTCAACATATTGTGATGCAAATTAAACATGGGGGAGGCAAACGAGGGAGGGGCACAGGAGGGTGGACACAATGCACTGGGGTCTTTCTGCCAACTCCCTTGGGTCTATTGGTCTGGGCTCAGGGAGCCCTTCAGCCCCCACCTGGGGCCTACACCACTCCACCAAGCGCAGCACACAGCACTTTGGAGGAAGGACAGGGACAGCTGAGCCCCTACACCCGCCTGTCAGCAGCCCCCTTGATGTTCTCAGGTCTCCCAAGCACTGGAGTGCAGGTGTCCCCTGGCAAGGGGAGGAGCCCCTTTAGGGACCACAGTGCCAAGGAGGGGCAGGTCACAAGCATGCGCTGCACAGGTGTCTGAGAACTCCGAACCTGTTTCTTTGTTTCCCTTGGTTGAGATAGGAACAGGCTGAGGCGAGCCTCCGAGAGGAGGGAGGGAGGGACAGAAAGGGACCGGTGGACACAGAGAGCGAGGCCTGGGTGGGGTGGCATGGGCAGCAGAGCAGACAAGAAGACAGAAGCAGGGTTTATCAGGCCCAGCAACCCAGGTCGTGTGCAGTGGGCCAGGCTCTGCTGCTGCCCTACCCAGACACCCACCCCCAACTATGGCTGTGCTCCTGAGTTCGAACCCCACGGCTACCCATGTTGCATGGACCACACCCAGCGTGGATGAGGGGCTGGTCCTGGGGTGACCCCAGGCGGTGGGTGGGTGGGCAGGGGGGTCCAACCAGCACAGGGGGCTGTGCCCTGGGTCTCAGCGGGGGCTGCCGGGCAGTGTGGGAGGGGCGTGGGTAGGGTGGACCTAGGACTATGGCTTATAGTGGCATGAGGGCCGTGCTGCTCCCGATGTCCCTGGGGGCCTCCAAGAGGGTCTGTACAGGGGACAGGCAGGGGCTTCGGATCCTGGCTGTCCAGGCCGTGTTACTTCTTGAACATGTCCTGCAGTGGCCCAGGCAGATACTTGATGACCGTGTCCAGGATGCTCTCGTCCTCCTCCTCTGGCTCATCACCGCATCCTGGTGGGATGGCCTTCTTGGGCCGAGTCAGGCTGCCCTCTGAGTTGGCCTCCATGGCAGCCTGGGCCTCAGCTTCACGCTCTTCCTTCTTCTTGATGCCATACTGCGGGGGGGGGGGTCAAGTGGCTGGCACCCAAAGAGAAAGGCCCAAGGGAAGTCCAGCCCACCTCTCATAGGAAGACCCCAGGAGAAGGGATGCATCCCTGGAGGAGCTCAGGGCCCCACAGAGCACAGGGGCACCTGAGAGCTGCCCTGGGTAGAAAAAAGCAGCAGCAGTGTGCTGCAAGGTGGACCTGTCCCCCAGTCCTCCACCCAAGCCCTGGCCAGGCTCCCTCACTGTGACAAGGACAAGGCTTCAGCAAGGGCCATGGTCACTGGCAGGCCTTGAGCCTTGCATCCTCCCTACATGTGGCCTCAGCAACACAGCAAGATGCCAGGCCCCTACTACCTCTGTCTCCTGCATGCCCATCCCCAGTGTCCCTCTGCAGTGGATGTAACACGTCACCTTGCATTCTGAGCATGACTGTAGTTGGAAATGGTTTTTGTAGGGTAACTAAGGCAGGTATGGAGATAAGCTCATCCTGGTTTGAGGGAGCCCTAAATTCAGTGAGAGCATCTTTCAAGAGACAGAAAGAGCACACAGACTCAGAACAGAAAGACTTGGAGGGTGCTGCCATCACAGAAGCCATGGGGAGCTGGAGGCAGCAGCAGGGACCTCTCCAGGCCTCTAGTACCCAGGGAATGAATTTCTTTTTTTTTTTTTTTTTTTGGTACCGGGGGATCGAACTCACGACCTCGAGCTTGCAAGGCAGGCACTTAAGCCACTGAGCTAAATCCCCGGCCCCAGGGAATGAATTTCTGCTGGAAGGTCCCTGGGTTTGGCAGCTCTGGTTTCCGTGTCTCCATGCCCACTCTGCCCCAAACCCTCTTGGAGTGAATGCAGAGAGCCTGGGGAGGCCAGAGCCAGCTGACAGCAAACCCTTTGCATGGGGACAGTGGAGCAAGCTGGCCCCCAGAGTTGAGGGTCACAGACCACTCTTAGCTAGGTCCTCAGTCCCAGGCCTCAGGTTCAAGAAACCACCCAAGCAGGGAGGTGTGCCCCATTTTTGAGGATAGAAGTATACAGAATGCACTAGAGGCGGTATCCCAGAGATGTCCCCATGGAGGCAGCTGCCCCCTCCCTGCAGGTTGTAGGTATCTCTGGGTATAAAGGAGACAGGGGGCACCTCCAGCTGGGATCCCAAGGCACCGTGCCCCCAACCCCATGACCACAGCACTATCATCACAGGGCAGGGCTGGCAGCAGTCACCAAGTTGCCCCCCTGCCAGTGGGGTGAAGGGGGCTAGGGCACTGGTCCTGTTCCCGGGTCAGTGCCAGACCTGTGCCCAGGTCCTGTGGGCTCAGTTTCAGTGTCTCCATGCCCACTCTTCCCTGTGGACTGGGAGAGGTGGCAGAATGAGGTTGGGCCTCACTCCAGCTGGGGTGAAGACCCTGTTCCAGCCACATGGAGGCATGTGGAGGTGGTGGGCATGGAGGCCTGGGCCCCACAGGATTGAGCCGCCAGGGCAGTATGCTGGACACAAAGCTGGGATATGGGTCACCCCAGCTTGGCCTGAGTCCAGTCTGCCCACGGAGGTTCAGGGTCATTCTGAGCCTGCAGCTGCCTGGGCTGAACCTGAGAGTTGAGGTCACTTGGCCAGGGATGGAATCAGGCTGTCTCCAGAGTCAAAAGCCAGCCCCATCTGGACTAGGGTCAAAGATGCCAGTCGATTGCATCCAGCAACAGTACCCAAGGACATGGCCACCCTACCCCTTGGATTGCCATCCACCCATCTTGCAATTGAAGAGGAACCAGCCCCCTCCTGGGTGCCTGGTCCCATGCCATGAGCCTTGGGGGCAAACCCTGGCCAGGCCACATACCTGATGGGTGGACCCACCCCTCCTGTATCTCCCTGGGTGCCAGGGCCCTGGGACCCCAGGACAGCCCCACTGCAGGAAAAGGGGGTGCTGACCCCCCAGCGTGAGCCACATCCACCTGGGATTCCCCAGAGCTGCACAGAGGTGGGAGTGGGCCTGGGCTGGCCTGAGAGAGACATGACCCCTGCCCCATACCCGCCTGGTGCCCACCTTGTCACGGATGCCCTGCCGCATGACCTCTCGCTCAGCCTCCATCTTGGCATACTTGGCTTTGCGCTCCTCCTCTGCCTGCCGAAGTGCCTCCTGGCGTTCCTCCTCCTTCTTAGCTGCATCGGGGTCCTTCTCCTCATCACCCCCCAGCATCTTCCCCATGTCCTTGGTAGCCCCTGGGGACAGAAAGGCAGAGTCAAACTTTCAGGACTCCTCTGTGTCCTGAGTCAGGCGCCAATGCCTCTCCAGGGAAGGGGCTCGACGCTGTCTGGTGAGAGTACAGCTTGTGAGGTGTGTGTGTGTGTGTGTGCGCGCGCGTGCAGTGCATGTGTGGACCTACACTCGGGCAACAGCTGGGGGTTCAAATGAGATTTGGACTGGAAGGGTATGGCTGTATTGCAGTTGTGTGTCTGTGTGTGCAGCTGTGGGTCCGTTGGTATGTGCCTCTTCCCAGGCCATCCCATGCAACCCAAGGACAGGGTGCAGTGGGGTGCAGGTTCGTGGCAGGACAGTTTCTGCCTGGGCTGCTGCACCCTTGGCTGGGCAGATGCTGTGAGTGGCTCGGCACAAGGCATCCTTCCCGCTGTGTGCGCTTGATTCACAGGCCCCACAACCCTCCCCATACGCCCTGCTGCTGGGCCTGCAAGAAGGAAACCTATAATTACGGCCTCCCACGGCAACTGCAAGCCCTGGCCCTCAGCCACTCTGGCGAGCTGAGCAGCACAGCACCCAGACACAGGCAGCCCGGGGCTCATCCCTGAGATCGGCCCCTGCCCACCAGGCACTGCAGGGTGCTGCCAGCCTCCACACCCAGGCCCAGCCCTGCCCCAGCCATCCCCATAATGCCTTGGCCTTACCAAGCATGGTGCCATGACCTTTCTGACACTAGCCCTGCCAGGAGCACCCAAACTAAAGGAGATCAGAGACCGGGACTCCATGTAAACCAGCCCTAGGAGAAGAGTGGGTGGCTCACACCTCTCGTGTCCACAGCCAGCATCCATCTTGGAACCTAGCGACCCTGTGGAGTCTTTCCCATGCCCTGCCCTCCCCATAGCTGGATCTGGAATGCTTTTTCCTCCCCTAGGAACCCTGGAGAGACTACCCTGCCTTTCTGGGTATGGGTGGGAGAGAACCCTGTCGCCATATGCGCTCATCTCCCCAAGTGCTCTGGCTGCCTGAGGCAGTCACAGGGGTGGGGAGAAGAAGGCCATCATATCACTGATGAGGACATCACCGATGGGGACATCTGTCCCGCTCAGAGTCCAGCCTGCCCCCTTGCCATTGGTGGCTGTGGAAACATGCTCTCCTGGGTGCCAGCCAAGGTGAATAGCAGGCCAGGTGACCTGGAGAGGTGCTGAGTGCAGGAGCACAGCAGAGGGGCAGGCACCTGCCCTCCTGCCCACCAATGTGTCCTCCCATTTTTTTCAGCAGCAGCCCTGGCATGCCCACAGCCACCATGGCACAGCCAAGGCAGGGGACCCAGAGCCCTGCAGGAAGACAGTAGGCTACCACCAGGCTGGCACTCAGCTGACACTCTGAACAGAAGGCATGTATGTTTTCCATGTTTTTGCAAAATGCTGACACAGAGCAATCACATGTTACTTTGATCCAAGCTACCTGTGAGGCTGGGGCAGGAGGGTCTCAAATTTTGAGGCCAACCTGGTCAACTTATTGAGATACTAGTTTAACATAATAAATAAAAAAGGGTAGGGATAGTGTTCAGGCCAACGTCCTTGTGTTCAGTCCCCAGTACCACACACACACAGGCACACACACAGGCTCCATACACCACACTGAGGTAAAAACTGTTGCCAAAGATATAGAGAAATTGGAACCCAGTGCCATGAGAGAGGCAGTGCATGTGGTGCTGCTGCCATGGAAAGCCATGTGGTGGCTCCACAGAGCACTGAACACTATCACACAGCGTCACCGTGAGGCCTGGCTGTCCCAGCTCTGGACACAGATGTGGCAGAGCTGGAGCAAGAACTCAAGCCACAGCCACGCTGTCCTCCAGGCCTAGTGGAGGAAGCCACAGCACAACACCCTGTAGACCAGGGCCTGAACAGCCACCACATGGCCTCAGATGGAGGGGTCTCAGTCACTTTTCCCATGCAAGACCCCTGTCAGCTGAGAGGTGACACAGGTGACACTCAGAGCAGCCACACCTCTGCAGGGCTCTACAGAAGATGCGATGCCTCAACCTACAGGAATGGATGCCTGGGGAAGGCCTAGCTGGCAAAACAAGGAAAGGCCAAGTGAGAGACATTGGGAGCAGTGGGAGAACCTTGAGCTAGCGAAATGACCCAGGGGCAGGGGCAGCAGGCCAGGGAGGCAACAACTCTCCCCCAACACACAGTCCCCTAAGGCCTTGTACAAAATTTATTTTCAAAAGAATGTGAAGAACACAATGATGTCTAAGAATTCACAGATGGGATCACTCAAACATTCAAGCAACAGATAATTCCCACGATATTTAGAGTGTTCTTGGAATGGAGGAAAAAGGAAATCCTCTGGGTTATTTTTGTGAATTGGCATAAGAGCGTTGCCAAGTGAGCTGAGGAGGTGTGGCGAGAGAAACCAAGGCAGAGGAGAAAAGGACAGGGACAGAAGGAGACAGAGTGAGGGCCAGGCCCGATGGGAACATCAGCCAAACGTAAGAGCAGAGACAGGCACAGGGCGTACCACCCCAAGCACCCACCTGTCCCTGTAGCCAGGCAGGCAGGGGTGACAACCAGGCTGGTTGAGCCTCCCTGCTCCTCTGGTAGCCGTATCCTTTCCCCCCATCAGCCTCAACACCACAGGGAAGGACCTGTGGCCCACAAAGGCCGACAGCAGGGACACCTTAGTGTGCTTGGCACAGGACAGTGGTTTGAACACACCAAGACCCAAGCACGTAGCCCCAGGGGGTCCTGGCAGCCTGTGTGGCTCTTCCCATCTGCACGCCCATGGTGCCAATCCACCCCTCACTCTAGGCTGTGCCCCAGTGCCTCATGGGCAAGCAGGATCCCTCCTGTGCCTCCCCAGAAGCCCAGGGACCGCAGGTGTGGCCAGCTGGCTTCTCTGTTGCTGCATCCACTCTGACCCTGTCCTCCCAGCTGGCACCCATGGGTCCGCCACACCTGGTGGCCCTGAGCTGTGGACATCTGTGCACTGCATGGTCACTGCCCTTAAAAAGGACCACACAAGGAACAGAATCACACAAGAAGCCCAGATTTCACTTGTAGGAAGCAATCAAGCAAGCCGTGCATGGTGCATGCCAGTAAACCCAGCTGTCTGGGAGGCTGAGTCAGAATCAAAAGTTTAAACCCACCTAGGCAACTCAGTGACTTAGTGAGATCCTGTCTCACAAATTAAAAATTACCAAAGGAATGGAATGTAACTCCATGTGAAGTCCCTGAGTTCATTTCTCAGCATGAAAGAAAAAGAAAAAAGGAAGGAAGGAAGGAAGGGAAAAAAGGGAGAAAGAAAGAGAGAGGAAAAAGAGGGAAGGAGGAAGAAAGGAAAAAGAAACAGCTGAACTGTCCTAAGTGGCTGCAACACTTTAGACCCCTAAGAGTTTACGAGTGGCTGGCCTGGTCTCTGTGGTGGAAATGGGTGTCACTCAGCCTCCTACAGCTTTGAACTGTGTTTCCTTCAAGCCAAGGATGCCCAGTGCCTTTTCACATGCTACCCTGCCCTCCTTGGGGTGCAGCTATTCTTTGTTTGCTTTGTTTTGTTTTTTCAAATCCATTTTATTTCAAAGAGAAAAAAAACCCACATCAATCAGGGGACAACAATGGTACATACATTATGCCTTGTCATCCCCAAATCATTCACAAGACATCTGCATTCAATTATCCAAACAGTACCAGCACAAATCTTTCACTTCAGTGAACTCAGAGAAATCAGTAGTATAATTATCTTAACTATCATATGCATATATGATAGTTTGTTTCAGTTTCTCACAATAGTGAGACAATACGATGTTTGCACATGCGTCTGATTTATTTCACTTATGACTGTGGTCTGAAGTTGTATCCATTTACCTATAAAAGTCTCCAGTTGATCCTTCTTAATAGTTGAGCCGTGCTCCATTATGTAAAAATATCACATCTTTTTAATCTATTGCTCAGTCGATGGGCATTTAGGTTGTTTCTAAGATCTGGCTATTACAAACTGTGCTGCTATAAACATGGGTGCAACATATATCGCTGTGGTATGGTGTTTTTAATTCTTCTCGGAAAACACCCAGAAGGGGAATAGGTCCAATGGGACCTCTAGTCCTAGTTTTTTGAGGAATCTCCACACTGATTTCCACAGTGGTTGCAGCAGTCTACACTCCCACCAACAGTGGTGAAGGGTTCCTTTTCCTCCTACAGCCCCACCAGCGTTTGTTACTGGTTGATTTAATCATTCTTTCTGGGATGAGGTAGAAGCTCAGTGTTGTTTTAATTTGCATCTCTCGAATGACCAGTGATGTTGAACTTTTTTTTTTTTTTTTGTATTGAGTATCAAACTCAGGATCCTGCTCTTGCCAGGCAAGTGCTTACCGCTGAGCTAAACCCCCGGGCCAGACTTTTTTTCACATATTTATTTACTGTTTGTATTTCTTCCTCTGAGAAGTGTATATTTATCTCAGATGCCCGTTTTTGATTTGGGTATTTAAATCTGAGGGGAGCAGCTGTCCCAATTCTTTGCACGTTTTCAGGACAGGCTCCAAGGACAGTTTTAGGTTCACAGAATAGTTACAATAAGAGGCAGTATGGTTGCAAGTCCACCTCCCTATCTGTGAAGCTACTGTCAGGGCATCCCCAAGGTGGACACGTTGCTTGCTGGTGTCCACTGTCCATTCAGGCTTCCTCAGGTGCCACCCAGGACACCCCAAATGTGGGGTCATCACGCTCCTTGGGTACCTGAGCTGCGCTGGCTTCTCCAGTGACAGCAGTGGTGGGAAGTGCACCCGCCTCTTCTGTGAGGAGCAGAGGCACACAAATTTTGACTTTTTATTGTTGTTTTTCATTTCCATTCCATTCAAGATGCTTTTAATTTCCTTTCTGATTTAGTCTTTGTCCCATGGGTCATTCAGAAAGAGTCATAACAGATATTAGGAATTTTCCAAATGTTTTCTTTGTCTGACATGAAGTGTTAGAGGCTTGGTTGGAAGCTGGTGATGCCCTAGGGCAATGGAGCTCAGGGTCCGAGCTCTGGTGGGAAGGTGGGGACTCAGCCTGCTCTTCTCTCTGACATGCCCCACACTCCAGCCCTGAGTTGCTATGTTGCTGCTACCCTAAAGCAAGAGGCCTAGATGACCATGGACTAGGACCCCAAGAAACCTTGCATCTGTTTAAGCTGATCCTCTCAGATGGTCTGTTACAGCAACGGAAAACTGACCGATACATTTCTGCTGTTTGCTTCTCATTTCATTCTGTTGTGGCCAGAGCATATGTTTTGTATCACTTGAACCCTTTCACATGTACTGGGACTTGTTTTGTACCCCAGAATATGGGCTGCCTTTGCAGATGTTCTGTGAGTGTTTGGATAGAATGTGCTTCCAGTCGGCTGTGTTCAGACACTGGTAATTGTCTGTAGATCAAGTTGGCCATTGTGTTGTTCCAGCCTTGCACACCCTATTGTTTTTGCAACATTCAGTCTGCCTGTTATGGAGCTGCACAACCTTTACCACACCCCCTGAAGTGGTGAGTTTGTCTATTTCTCAGCTAGCTGTGTCTGACTTTGTGCATTTGAAGCTCAGTTGAAAGCTGTCACAGGAAGTGACCTTTGTCGGGCTGGGGATTTAGCTCAGTGGCTTAAGCGCCTGCCTGGCAAGCATGAGGTTGTGAGTTTGATCCCCGGTACCAAAAAAACAAAAAAACCGAAAGTGACCTTTGTCCTTGATACCTGTGCTCTGATGTCTATGTCCTTCTGACACTGGCATAGCTTGTCCTAATACTACTTTTTCCTATTTGTGTCTTGATATTTAACATTGGCTTCTCATAAGTGGTACAGAGTTAGATCTTGACTTTTGTTGTTTTGTTTTGTTTTTTGAGACAAGGTCTTGCTATGTAGTTCAGATTGATCTTAAACTCACTTTGTTCACTTTGTAGCTGTAATGGTTGATGCATTGTGTCAACTTGAGAAGTTTAGAAGTTTAACCAAGCAACTCAGCATCCTCACTTTGTAAACACCCTCAGCCTGTGCAAAAGGAGGGCAGGCGATGGTGTGAGTGCTGCACCTGCCCTAGGGTGGGTAGCCTGCATATAGTATAAAGGAGGAAAACAGGCTGTCTCCCCATATTTTGCTCTTGTTGCTTTTGCTGTCTTTCACCAGACATCAACTGTTGCCCCTCTGCTGTACCACCCTGACTTGGAGCCAGCTGACATGAGCTGAAATCTCTATAAATTATGATCTAAATAAACTTTCCTAAACTTTTGGATATCAAGTATTTTGTGTCAACACTGAGAGAAAAATAAGACAGTAGCCCAGGCTGGCCTTGAACTCACAGCCATCTTCCTGCCTCAGTCTCCTGAGTGCTGGCAGATTTCTTTATCCAACGTAACATCTTCCTTTTACTCCAAGTATTCCCAAAAGACAGAGAGGAAAAAGTCATAATCATGAGCATATTGTCAGGATAACAAGAAAGACTTGGATGCAATTGTGGGGGAAATTACCCTTAATCTAATGCTCTGACCTCACCTGATAAACACTAAGAACAAAATAGGAAAGACCCAACTGTTTCTAAGTAATTTGACCAACCCAGAACAAAACCCAAGACTGTATTTGGGAAAACAAAGCTATCTAGCCCCCAAGGAGGCAAAGTCCACAAGACCTGACACCCAGTCCCAAGGTATCAGGCATGTTAAAAAGGCAAGAAAACACACCCCTGAGGACACCACACCCAGTCCCATGGTCCAACTTTAGGAATGCACACAGCAGAAACTCCACAGACAATCCTAAAGTTAATGCAAACGGCAAACATGGGAAGGCACTGGTAAATAACAAAAATTCATCTAAAATATGTCAGTCATCAATGAACATGAACACTGATTACTCAACCTGGGTCCCTCTGCCGCTGCCCTCATGGACAAGTGGCCCAAGTAACAGAAACCGGTCACTGCCCTTCCTCCACTCAGCCTCATGCCCAAGCCAGCCAAAGCTGGACCACATGCCCATGGCACCAGGAGGACACGAAGCTTCCTAAGAGAGTCTGAGCCAGAGGTGCCCAGCAGATGCCCATCCCTGGCACTACAAGGGCGTGGGCAGTGTGATGGTCCTGAAGGAAGCGCCTCCTTCAGCCCTAGGGCGTGGCTGCTCCCGGGTCCATCTCCAGGACGCACAGCATCCACTTCTGTCCATTGCTGCAGGGAGAGAACCTCGGCCACCAGGAAGGCCACAGCAGGGCCAGCCAGGCATTCATGGGGTTGGGGACGGGCACTCAGGGAACATCCCTAGCAAGGAAAGAAGCTGGGGACAGGCCAGGCCACAGCTCAGGATGAGACACAAGGCTGAGGTGGGTCTACTCACAGATCGGGCTGCCGGCTGCCTGGATGGACCACTCAGCGAGTGTAAAGGGACCCACACCGATACCCTCACCCAGAAGAGCTCTTTTTATATTATATGAAAGATATAAATGCAGAAAATTTAAATTTAGCTGGAAGATTAGACAATAAAACTTGGCAATACCTCCGAAAGTAGACTAAAAGAGAAGTGAACAGAACAGAGAACATGAAGAGACTGGGGCTGGGGTGGGGGAGGCCACCGCTGAGCTCAGCAGTTGCAGAGGGGCACGGAGGATGGGGAGACGTTATCAGGAAGCCAGACAAGTGTTTCCGAAGTGAACACCTTGTGGACAAAACAAGACCCACAGCACGGCCCACATCTCAAATTTTCTGAATGCCATGATCAAAGAGGAAGCTCTAAATGCTCCTAAGAAATCAGACCATGTATATAAGGTGTGACAGAGAAACATGGTGAATGTTTAATAGCTAAAAATGTATTAGAATAGAACACACATGGCCATTAACCTCCTCAGAATACTCGCCCTTCTTTTTTGTTTTTGAGACAGGGTCTCACTATGTTGTTCTGCTTGGCACTGAACTCACAGCAATCCTCCTGCCTCAGCCTCCTGAGTGCTGGCATTACAAGCATGGATCTTGATTTCTTTGTCCAACCTCTTCCTTTTACCCCAAGTATTCCCAAAAGACAGAAATGAAAAAGTCATAATCATGAGCACATTGTCAGGGTAACAAAAAAGACCTGGATGCAATTGTGGGGAAAATTATCCTTAATCTAATGCTCAGACCTCACCTGGTAAATACTAAGAATAAGATAAGAAAGAACCAACTGGCTGCCTCAATGTCCTGAATTGATTCAAAATAGTTCCCTGTCATGGTCATTTTACTTTAGGGAAGAGCCAGAAGTCACACAGCACCAGATCCAGTGACTAAGGTGGGGACACTGAGTCGTGTTTTTATGAGCTGCCTTTCTACTGATGGCGCCTAGCAGTAGCATTTACTGTATTTTTGCTCATACCTCATAAACATTCAGGAAAAAAGACTACAGACCAGCTTCAGAAAGTGGCAAGAATGACGGGATAAGTGTGTTCAAAGCCAGGGGAGGACTTTGAGGGGGATTCATGGTAATGTGCCTTTTACTGTAATATTAATTATTTACACATTCACCATATGCCCTGGCCACAATCTTGTAAATAGGATTGGCCTTTGAATTTTCACCAGCAACATCATGAGCTGGAACAGCTGAGAAATGGCTTCAAAAGTTCTAAAGGGATTCCTTTCCGATCAGGAGTCTTACCCAGACCAACTGCTTCCCATGAGGGAGAACAAAGACCCCAACCCCCCACCCCGGGCACATTCAGAAACTGCTACACAAAGAAGCTGGAGACTCAGGGCAGGGACGCTGAGGCCTCGGTCACCAGTCCAATGGGAAAGGCCAGTTCTCTAGGACAGAGCTACAGCCAGCCACGACGGGTATCCACATGAAAGTGTGCCACTGTGAGCTGCTGGGGTGAGGGGAGAATCCCGTGGGAAAGGGGCGCCAGCAGCAGGCAGAGGGGTCAGGAGGGAAGCTGGATGCCCTACCTGGCCTGAGGGTGGGAAGCAGCACAGCACCCAAGGGGGCCCCTCAGGCTTGTTGACCCATCACTGCTTTGTGGATCACGGATTGCAGGGTGCCTAATAATGCATGTGCCCCCAGCTCGAGTGCCGCATCCACACGCCAGGTGGGAAGATGGTGGCAATGCCAGGTGTCACCTGCATTCACGCTGTACCCTCCGTGTGTCTCTTCTCTGAGTGGGACAAAGCCCTTGCCAACACTCACCATGCAGAATCTGTGGGCACTGGTGTTGGGGTGGGGGTCACCTGACACCACAGGACCCAGCTTCTGCCCTGGGGACTCTGCCTTAAAAACACCCATGGTCTGGAGGTCGGACTTCACAACCAACCAGTAGAAATACAAATTGTGCAACACTGAGAGAATGGCTGTCACAAAGAAATGAATTAATAATAAATGCCAGTGGGGCAGTGGGGAAAAGGAGCCCTTCCACATTATTGCAAACTAGTAAAACCACCGTGGGGATCAGTATGGAGAGTACTCAAAATGCTAAACTGGAAACTCCATCTGACCCAGCTATTCCCTTCTAGGTATCTTCCCAAAAGAGTAAAAGACATTGGGTTGGGGATGGAGCTCAGTGGTACAGTACCTGCCTGGCAAGCACAAGGTCATAAGTTCGATTCCTGGTGCCCTCCCCCCAACAACAAGAAAAAGAATTACAGACATCACATTACAGGGATACGGGGATCCATGCATATTCAAGTTTATAGCAGCACCATGCATAAAATAGCAGCAATTCATAATAGCTAAACCTTATAAGTGGCCTATATACCCATCAGCAGAAGTATGGATAAGGAAGATGTGGTCTTTACATACAGTGGGGCGCTCCTCTAGCGTCAGTAAGATCAACTTGCATCATCTGAGGAAAACAGGTGCACCTTGAGACCACGTTAAGTGAAATAAACCAGACACTCACGCTTAAATACATCTCAGTTTCTCTTATTTGAGAAACCCAAAATATAACTAAAGCAAAATAAAAGATAGACAATAGGAAGTAAGGAGATTGATCTTTTTGTAAATGGGAAGGGGCCCGGGGATGGAGGGAGTGGAGGGCATGAAAAGGCATTAGGGTGCATTATGCATGTGACTGTCTCCTCACGGCAGCGCGACTGCTGCGCGTGAAAAACTGTCTCTGTGGGGTCAACATTAACAGCCAGTGACCAAGCAGGCAGCGTTCAGAAGTCTGTGCTGTGTGTCCTGGCCTGGGACCTCACAGTGCCCTAAGGGATGCTGCATTTGTGGTGATGTGGATGGCAAGGCCACCGTGGATGCCCACCCTGCCCAGCTCCCCTATCCAGTGGGGTCAAGGGGGCTCCCCTAGCTTCCTGCAGGGAAACTCACTGCAGCCTGGAAGGGTTCATGCCCCGCCCCCACACATCCCGAGTGAACAGCTGGTGCTGCCTTTATCCACATCTCTTCCTTGTACTTTTCTGTATTGCTTCATTTCCTTACAGTGAACTTTTGCTATTTAATAAAAAAATAATACCAGTTGCCTCCATCGCAGGGACGTCTGGAGGACCCTGGGCTCCAGGCAGAGATGGCATGGCTCTGAGCTATGGGTCCTCTCAGGTGACCACGTTTCAGTCAAAAATAAAAAGCACATGAAAGATCCGTAAGGATCCAGATGCCCCAGGCACACAGATTCCACAATGTGCGTAAGATTTCAAAAAGTGAACTCAGCCCAGTCCATACATGAAGATGAACTAGGGCCTCACTAAGTCATTAAGTTGCCCAGGCTGGGCTTGAACTTGCAATCCTTCTGCCTCGGCTTCCGAGTCTCAGGATGACAGGTGAGCAACGCTGTACCTAGCAAGGAAGCCTTTTCCAGAGAAGACAGGCTCAGGCAGACCTGCAGGCAGAGGGGTGTCAGCTCCCTGGCGCAAGAGAGGAGACTGGGCTCTGTGTGCTTTGGAGCACAGTGCTGCCAAACAACTACAGAAGGACAGTGGGGGCCTAGCTGGTCAATATGAGGCGTCACAGTAGATGTCCAGGCAGAAACTAAGCCATGATACGGTAATTTTATATTATGTAGAGGAATGTTTGGTAGTTTGTGCTTTGCAGCTAGGGCCTCACTGTGTCTCCAGACTGGCCTTGAACTCTCTGGCACAAGTGATTCTCCTGCCTCAGCCTCCAGTGTCACTGGAATAGCAGATGCGCCACACTTGGCTTCTAGGAGGAAATTTTGAGTGAGGACAAGGTGTGACAGATCGCTACAAAGGACATGGGCGATGCACCTGCCGAGCTGCCTGACCCAGGTGCCTCCTCACACTGCCCTCACAGTCCTGGCCCCAGGAGGGCTGTGGCACAACATGGCGTCCCAGGGAGCCAGAATCCTTCTCCTTTCCAGGCCAAAGAGCAAACTCACATCCAAGAAGCCTCAGGGTCCTGGCAGAGATGACCACTAGGTAGGACCAGCTTCTGCTGTCCACCCACTTCCCACTGCTCAGTGAGAAAAGCAAGCAGGAACACTCTGGCTGGGGGGCCTGAGGTCTACTCCTGTCCTGGTGCGGACACAGCCCTGCCCCTGAGAGCTGTTGTGCTAGCCTGAACACCTTGTCAGCCAGTGGCCTCATGGTGAGGGGCACAGAGGCCTGGGTGTGTGTGCTGTGGCACCTGAGTGGCTCTGGGTGCTGGCCCAGGGCCCCGGGACTGATTGAGGCCCCATAGAGGCCACCCTGGCCCTGAAGCCAAGCTCATTGCCTATTTCTTGCCCGTCCCTCCAGATCTCGCCCCTGGAGTAACAGCACCCTTGGCTCCTTCCCCCTCTTCAGTCCACCTGCTCTGCCCCCCATAGCTGCTCTGGGGACCCCCAGGTGCTGCCATCCTGGCCCAGGGACTTGGGCAAGATGAAAGTGCCAGTTAGGGCCCCACACCAGGCCAGGCTCAGTGACGATGGCAGCAGCAAGCTTCAGGGCAGCTGTGCCTCTAGTAGCCCACACTCACCACATGTCCACCGTGTGACTTGCACCCCAGAAACCTCGCCTCTATGGTGGGGGGGTGCTGAGGAGAGGGACAAGTGTCAGGGGAAAGGGTCAAGGCTGGGGAGGGGCCACCACGGAAAGAGTAGGACACAGACAAGGCCAGCGGAGGAAGCTGCAGGCAGAAAACAGGGCCAGGAGGCCTCCCTCAGAGCTGGCTGAGGCAGCAGCAGCCCACAGCCAACTCATCCTCCAGTTCCTGGGCCTGGGGTGCACCCAGCTGTGCTCAGCATCCATGCCAGCACCCACAACAGTGTCCAGAACCCCTGGTCCCAGAGTCTGCTCCTCCCACGGGACCAGCAGGTCAGCCCCTATGGGCTACCTGCCCTGTGAAGAGGAACCTGAGGCCCTGAGCCTACAGACAGGGGCTGTGCTTGCCTCAGTCCAAGAGGTAGAAAGGTGCAGCTCAGCAACCCTGGATGTCCCCCAGGTTATCAGCTGCTGAGTGAGGACAGCACTAGGCAGCTGCAGAGGCCACAGCTCGGGTTGGTGGGGCAGGGTCTAGAAGACACAGCTGATAGCTTTATGCCCTGGCTGGGCCCATGCCCTGTGTCCCATGCAGCCCCACCCCAGGGCAGGGATCACCAGCCAACACCACTCTCCTGAGCACCTCTGGGCTGGGCCAGGCCCTCAAGGTTTGGTCCCTGGACTTTCCAGCTTCTATCTGAAGCTTCATTAATTCCTGTCTGGTTAACCTCCCTGCACCAAGCCTGGCCCGGCCTGCAGGGTGAGGGCTTAGCCACATGCATGCACGCAGGAGCTGTTAACATGGATCCTCCGCAAGCAAGTGGACACAGAAGAGTTCCCTCCCTGCCGCAGAGCTTGAGGGATGCTGTCCTGCAGGGCTCAGCAAGGCACCTCCCTCAAGGGTCCTCCAGCCACTGGAATTTGGGGCAAGAGGCAATTCCACTCAGCTAAGAGCACGCAAAGTGCAAGTGTTGGTATTTCAGCCTCAAGTGTCTGCTGATGCCTGCTCTGCAGGGAAAGAGGAGGACACTGCCTGTGAGGGGCAGAGTCAGGGGCCTGAAAACCAGCACTTCCCACTCAGTGCCCTACTCTCGACCTCTGGAGGTCCAGGTACCCACCTTAGTCTTTACCACTTCAGCTACTTCTAGCTCAGGATGCCTAAAAAGAAACCCCAAGAAATACTCAAACACATTACTGAGTAGGTGAATGACTATCCCTTAGCTTCCCCTCTGATTGGGGTTATGATGCCAGATGGAGCAGCAGCAGCCACTTTGAGACTGTGAGAAGCAGGCTGAGCATGAAAGCTGCACCAAGGACAACACATGTCACCACCAGGTCCCCAAGTGCACAGCTGAGCCACTTCAGGATGCTGTCCTGTCACCAGGCTACTTGGTCCAGAAGCACCTCCCTCCCACACACCTGGAGTGTCCCCTCTGTACCTGTTGTTTCCTGTGGCCCAGTTCAGCCTGTAGCTCCTCCATCACCAGCTTTAGGGACCCAGCCTAACTCTGTCAGTATCTCTGAAGGCAGGGAACCCCAGGACCCTGCTGGGGACCCAGGCAGAGCAGGCAGGGCAGAGGGGTCCAAGGTCCTTGTCCTGCCCAGGTCCCTAACTCCTGGCTGCCCTCCCCCAGCTGTCCTGAGCTCCTCCTGGAGCCCCACGACCTGGGGACTCCACAGTCGGGCTGAGGTGAGCAGCTCAGGACCGGGGACTCCAGAGCCCCAGATACCAGGTATCACTGGCCACTCTCTCCTCCATGGTGCAGAGACAGCCTGAAGGCTGAGAGTGCCCAGATTCAACCAGCCCGATTGCAGGGAGTGCCAAGGTGAGGACTGGTCCCCCAACTGCCTCCAGCCTCGGTTCTGCAAGGTCCGAGTACCACCATAAGCCTTGGGGTGCTTCAGCGAGCATCTCCTGTCTCTGCTCTCACTCTCTCTCCCTTCAGTCCCTCCCCGTCTCTCCCTTTCCCTCTCAAAGCCCACTCTGTGCCTGTGGGCCCCAAGTCTCTTTCCCTCTTTCTCCATCTGTTTCTGGATGTCCTTTCTCTTCTGTCCTTGTCTTTCTGCAGCCTCCTCCAGCTGCCCAGTGTCAGGCCTGGTCTGTCCCCAGGCTCTGTCCATCTGGAACCTCCGTCTGTGCTCTGCCCCTTCCCGTCTGCTGCACACACAGTGGAGATACCAAAGCTGATCCCTGTGGGTGAGAAGACCTGGTGCCCCAGACCTAGTGGCCGTGCCTGCTTGGAGCAGGGGATGATATTTCAGTCACAGCGCATGCCCAGAGCAAGAGTGTCTCCCACCCTGGGTGCCACAGCCCTGCCCACCCGGCCACCCTCCTGGGGTTCCCAAAGCACCAGTGAAGCTGCACTGTCACCGCCACAGAAGAAACTTTGGGCTGACATGGAACAAAGAGGGAACACAGGCTGGCAATTACCCAGCTAATTTCAGCCATGTAGACAGGCAAATCAGATATTCTGGCTTCCTCAAAGCCCACTTCAGGGCCTGAATTAGCCACTTAATTAATTATCTGGAACAGCCTGGGACTGGCAGCTTAGAACAGGGTCCCAACCAGCACAGGGTGCTGACCTGTAACAACGTGGTGACATCACCAGCCTCCTAAGAGCCAGTAGCCCCTCTTGACTTGGGTGGGAGAGAGGCAGTGACTGGCATTCCTTTGGCCCAAAGGAGGTGCAAACGTCTCCCCACACTCATACCCCATCTGGCCTCCACCCCTTCCCTCTGAGACATGCTGCTGTCTGTGTGCCCCCTCCCACAGAGCCTGCGACCCACTGTAGCCAGGGACCATTGGGGCAGGCATCTCCCAGGAGCTCTAGGGAACCTGGGTGGCAGCTCTGGGATCTAAGACTCACCCAGGACAGTGCCAAGGCCTCAGGAATGAGCTGACCTGACACCCCTGCCTGACACCTATACCACCAAATGCCAGCCCTCCTGCCACAACTCCTGCTTCTCTGCAGGAGCTCAGACCACTGTTCCCTGCCAACTCCAGTCCTAGGCCCAGTTTCTGGCCATGAGGATGGCCCTGGGCCAGACAGGGACAGGGCCTCATGTCCAGCGGCAGTCCCAGGCTTCATAGGCCAGGTTACTGACACACATGGAAGAGACTGCCTGCATCCTGCAAGACTCGAAGTCACAAAGAACCTTCTCCTGTCCTGTATCCAGCCAGCCCTGGCTCCCCAGGGACTGTACTGACCTCACCCAGGTGAGTCCTGGCCAAAGGCCACAGCTGGCTCTGTGCCACCCTGTCCCACTGTGCTGCTGCTATGGCTTTGCCCACTGCAGTACTGCCCAGCCTGGATGTGGGTGAGGGGTTGTGGGCATGGCCAACACTGGGCATGGCCAGATGGGTGCCTGTGCCCATCCAGCCCTCCTACCTCCCAAGGCCTGTTTCATCACGAACTCCATGACGATGGCTTGGTTCCTCGGTGACCACTGGGTCAGGCCTCACATAGGAGGAGGCAGAGTCCCTGCTGGGGAGAGCACAAGGTTAAGGCCTTCTGCAGACCCTCTGTGTCCCCTGGTCCTGCCATGGCCCTCACTGCTGGGCTTCAGTCCTTGAACTCAGCCCTGGATGGGCAGCCCTACCCAGCTGGCCCTGTGAGTTCCCTGCCTGGCTCTCAGCTGTTACTGGGGGTCTCACAAGTGGGGCCCATAGAGGAGCCTGGCACCAGGCTGCAGGAAGTGGGGGTGGGGCCCAGGGCATTTGAAGGTCATGGCTCTGCTCTCAGCCGGCTCTGGCCCCTGGCCCCTGGGTGATCCTGGCCACATGTGGGGCAGTGGTCTGTCTACAGTATGCAAGAGGAGAATGGCAGATCCTGGACCCTCTCTGTGGCAGCTGACAGACTCCAGAGGTTGGGCTGTGTCCCTGGGTGGCTCCAGTGACCTCCATGGCCCTCAGCACAACACTGGCAGGGAGGAGAATGGAGAGAACAGAGGGGGATTCAGGGTTCTAGCCCCCAAGGTGGTGGGGGCATTGAGCGTGGATGGCAATTCTGTGGGGGCCTACTGAAAGGCCATAGCGCAGCAGTGCCCTTGCCCTGAGAGGTGTCACCTGGCAGGGAAGCCCGGGTCCCAAGGGACCTACTGTTTCACAGTTGTCCCTGGGCAGCCAAAGAGACCCCCTTGGGAACTCAGGGGTGGTGGGAGGGATCCCAGATGCTGGCTGCGGGGCCTTTGCCGCAAAGCTATTCTCTTCCAAACTTCGCCCTGGCTGGGGGGAAGGGACCTGGGAGGTTCTGACCAGGACCCTGCGCTCTGCGGGCAGGCAGGGGGCCGGGCTGGTGCCCTCGGGTGTCCTGAACAAGGGGAGAGGGATGCAGACAGCAATGGTAAGGCGCAGGACTCAGAAGCGGCCAGGGACCGCGGGCCGCTTCAGCACCGCGCGGTGGACAGCGCCCGCTCAGCCGGGGCGCCGGGCGGGTTAGGGAGCGGGTAGTCAGGGGTCCTGGGGGCTCAAGGCGGGGAGCGAGGGCTCAGGACTGCGCAGGGACCCTCGGCACCTACAGGTACCGGGAGACGCTGGGGATGCCGGAAGGATCTGAACAGATCAAAGATGCAGGGGGTGCGGGAGCCAGGGCAGGGGTCTGGGAGCAAGGGGGTCCGCGAATCGCGAGGACCAGTTACCTCCCGGCTGCAGTCAGCGGCGGCGCGCGCTCCGGCCGGCGGGGTCCATGTGGCGGCTGCGGCGGCGCTGAAGGGCAGGAGGAGGGCGCGTCACCAGGAGGCGTCCGCCCCCCGCCCGCGTCCCGCATGACGAGGAGGGAGGGCGGTGGCTCCGGGTGAGGCGACAGCCGCGCCCCGCCCCCACGCCCGCACCCGGCCTGAGACCCCTGAGTCCAGCCGACCCTCCCAGCCTGTTTTGCCAGCGCGCTGGCCTGTCCCGCCCAGAGCTGCGGGCCCTGGCTTGGGGTCGCAGGCTGAGCCCCCTCGCCCAGTGCGGAATGAGGGGCAGGGAGTCCTGAAGGTCACTGCAGACGCCCACCTGCCCCCTCCCCAACCTGGTTTCCCTGCAGGCACTGTAGGGTGCAGGCACTGTATGGTCGGCCCGGCCCACCCACCCAGGTCCCTGCGGGACAGGCCAGGGTCGTGCAGGGACACCAGGAGCTCTGGGCTCCTGCCAAGCAGGTTCCTGGCCACCGGTGGATACTGCAGGGACACTGCATCACTTACCACAGAGCCTCACCCACCCTGGGAGCCCAACTGTGTGCCCGAGCCCCTCCTCCTCGGCCAACAGGGACCTCCACAGAGGTCACCCAGGCAGCAGAGACGCCAAGGGGAGGTGCCAGGCATCCCAGGAGCCCTAGCCCCAGCACTGTCCACTCCTGCTGCAGGGTGGAGGGCAACTCCACAGCTACAGGGGCCCCAGTGGCACTAGGCTGGCTATGGGAGTGTGCCAGGGGGATCCGGGAGCCAGGGCAGGGGTCTGGGAGCAAGGGGCTCTGGGGATCGCAGACCCCCTTGCACTGTGTACAAAATGGAGACACCTGAGCCCACACTGCCCAGCCTTCCACCCAGTGAGCCAGGTCCAGGGTGATGGCCAGAGGAAGGACATGGCCTGGGAAGGAGAGGTTGCACCCCACAAAACCCTGAGCTGGCCCCCCACTGGATCCGGACGGTTACCTCCAGGTTGGGCAGTTGGCTGGGTCCCAGTGGCACCAGGGAAGCTTGAGTTCCTCAGAATGGGAGCACCCAGGGACTGGGCTTCCAAGCTGGAGCCCAATGCCAGGTCCACCCTCCAGACCCAGGGCTGGGGGACCCTGCACTGAGCAGCAGAACCTGCCATGTGGCCAGGAATAGACACTGTCCAGGGGAGAGTGGCCCTACCAGCCTTAGATTCTGTCCCATCTCCTTCAGTCTCTCTGCCTCCCTCTGTCTCTGGCTCTGTCTCTGTCTCTGCCCATCTGTATCTCTCCCTGTCTCTATCCATTTCTCTGTCCTTACTGCATGTCTACCCACACAGGCAGCTGCCCTTCTCAGCTTTCTTTTCCAGGTCCAGCTGGAGGGAGATTCAGCCATGACCCAATCACAGTGAGGACCCTTCTGGAAAGGCTGAGGACTGCTACAAGTCTCAAGGTCCTATCCAGGGAGACAATGGGACTTGGGGAAAATGAATGGGGTGGGCTAAGGGGCTAATGGCAGGTTGTGTGGCAGGTAGTGGAGTGCTGGGAGGTTTTCCCTGGAGTCACTTCTAGCCCTGGTGGAGCCTGGTATATCTCTGTCGTAGGACCCACGTGGCTGAAGTGGTCCAGAAACTGTAAATGAAAACTCTGTAAGGTAGCATCCAGCACAGCAGTGGGTGCTACCGTTTCCAGCAAGATTTCATCTTCATTTGAAGTGACCACATGAGAAGCAGGATGGAAGGTTGTCCTTGTCTGGAGCTGGGCTCAGATAGAGCGGACATTTCACAGCCATGCACATCCATACCTGGACAGTCAGCATTGTCCAAGAGCCCTGAGCATGCTGCCCTTTGTGGCCATAGCACTTGGAGACAGATAGAGGAGCCATGTTTGGAGTGCTGGGAGAGGAGGGGACACAGGCCACTTGGGGGACATCGCTAAGAAGGGCCCATACCAGGCCTCACTGGCCTCCCACATGGGTGCCCAGTCCATTCCTTTGACCTTCAAAGCACCCAACCTTCCAGGAGCTCATGCTGGCCAGGCACAGGATAGTTAAACTGGCCAGGCCCCAGTCCTGGCTCTCAGTCTCCTGGGGGCCTCAGGGTGGTGCAAAACATCAGGGTGCCAAAGAGTCCACAGGTCAAGTGGCACGCTTCAGACTCCCTCTGTGGTCTGCAGGAACCCAAACAACCAGGGCAGGAGCCAGGCCATCCAGGAGCTAGAGGACAGGCCCAGAACCTGACTAGGGCCCCAGGAGGTGCAGGCTGTGGCTTCCCAGGGCTGCCCCAGTATGGAAGATGGTGGCCCTGTGCAGCCCATGTGTAGGTCTGGAGTTCCAGTTGCCTGTCACCATCCAGGGCAAGCTGACTTCCTCCAATCTTTGTTGCACCCAACTTGTGCCATCAAAAGCCAGCTGCCTCCCCTGGCCTAGAGTGCCAAGACACCCCAAGAGGCCTCGAATGCAAGAGCAGGCCTGAGGTGATGTGTTTAAGGTAAGAATCAGATGTACAGCCTGGGGTGGGGTCATTCTGCTGTGGGGTTGTGGTGGGCAGGAGTGGCTTCTCCATCGCTGGGGTAGGGGCTGTGGTGCCAAGCTGTGGTCCGGTCCCTTCAGGCTGCTGGGCCAGAGAGTGCTGGAAGGACAGCATTCAGTTGCAGGAGCTCAGAGGCACAGAGGACCATGGAGGGTATATGGGAGAGGCATGGCAGGATGGCACCTGGCATCCTCCCGTCTTGAGTTCCTAAGGTGTCTCTGGAAGGCTGCCTTGTGGGAACATGAGCCAAGGACCCAGCGGCCCTGTGCTCCATAACCATCTCCCAGCAGTGAGTGACTCCCAGCCAGGGTTCAGCTGTACCTAGCCATCACCATGAAGCCGGGAGCAGCACTCTGGGCAGAAAGGGTGGACTTGCCAGTCTCCTGCCTGGGCTCTGCCTGGGTCAACCAGGCCTGGCTAATATCCCCTGGAAGGCCATCTCAGGCCCACAGCCCCCCACCCCAGTCACTGTGGCTCAGCCCCAGGCTGGCCTTGGCTGGTGCTGGGGAAGGATAGGGAGTGTGGACATGTCACCCGTGTGAGAAGCCCACAGGTCACAGCAGTACAAGGCATAGCACTCTAAGAGACACTCCATGCCACTCTCAGACGAGGGAGAGCAAGTGGCCCACACACACAGGAGGGATTCCATTCAGTCCTCAAAGGAAGGACTGTCACTCCAGGGACATAGGTGTGGATCCTGCTGTGTGGTGTCCACATGGCAAAGCCCAAGACAGAACCAGACTGTGGTGGGAGGGGGCATGGTGCTGGGGACAGTTCCCAGGGGGAGGGGCTGGTGTGGAGGCAGAGAGGCTGCACCTTGGGGTACACTGGGTGCTCCTGAGTCCAGGGCGTGAGAGATGTGGGGGCCAAGAAGGGGCTGTGAGTGTCCCTGGAGGGTGGAGGCTGAGTTGGGCTGTAGTTGGACTGGGAGTGGACCTACAGGCTGCTCCTGGGGCTGCACTTGGGGCCCTCTGTTCAGGCTGAGGATTTCGTATACCCCATCTTCCCCATCCTCACTTGAGGGAACTCTTGCTGCCCCCAGGCCTGAGCCTGTGCCTCTGAACCTCGTATCTTGGGCCTCTGTGGTTCCCTTGGCAGGTTCTTTCCAGCCAAGCACTGTGAGAACCTCTTTCTTTTTTTTTTTTTTAATAATTTTATTTAAAGAGGAAAAAACAAAACAAAATAAAACAGAATAAAGGGTAGCAACCATACAGTATTCCAAGGAAAAAAGGAAAAGTACAACAACAATAAAACCTAAGAAATTATTACTTGACTAATTACATACTGACTTCTTGGAAATAGTTGTGCAAATTACAAAGTTAAAACATGTAAAGTAGACATTCAAACAGTGAGACTGTTAACAGTTCTGCTCCACAATCTGACAAAAACAGCAATATGGTCATCCATCTTACCCACTCAAATATACATGCAATTATATCAATAGGGTAAAATTAAACACAACAAAACAGAGCAAAGCGGATCACAAGAAAGCAATGTAAGACATAA
>PVJX010004610.1:0-92994 GCA_004027295.1 Dolichotis patagonum
AATTCAGTTCAAAATAACTCAGGATCAACAGAACAGCAACTGCTGAGGAACATAATTGGCCCCCAAAAAACTTCATAGACTCCCATCTGATGGTGTCGATAAACAAGCTGAGAAACTTTGGCGATAAAGAGATGGAAGTCTAGGATTTGCAGGTGTGTGACTTCAGTACTACTGACAGTACTACAATTGTCAGTGCAAGGTGTCAGGATTACCCAGAATACTTACTCCTGAAAAAATAGCACCTTTCTCAAAGAAGAAATGCATCCACCATACTTTAAAATTCCGTAAGTGAAAGACAACTTTAGTACTTTGCTTAATTTTCTGTATTTCTAACATTAGTTTTTGGCTGTAAGAATCGTGATTATTTTCTTTTTCCTTCCAATTTTTATATTATATTAGAACTTGCAAATTTTATTTAGTGATTTTGTGGTTTTCATTAGAGTGTTTCATTCATTATATAATCACCATTGTTATGGAAATGGAAAGAGGAGACAATTTTTCCATCATCTTTGGGTGTTTTAGGAAGGTTGTGTCATAGGAATGCTAGGGGAAGATACTTAGGTGACTGTCAACAAGAAATGAAGAAATACATGTGTTAGAAGACAGAGGTGATTTCAGTAATACATTCAAGCTCTTAGAGAGAAAGTCTTCTTCACCTATTTGTATAGTTTGTGAACAAAGATTTTAGGGTTTTGGAAGAAACTTTCTCTGCTTGCTTTACAGGAAGAAGATGGACAAGCCAGCACAGTGGTACAAAGTGTGTTAACAGTGGCATTTTATGATTGAAGAAGGACATTACTCAGCACTGATTTTTTTTCCCAAAGTTTTGCTGCATAAGTTAACAAGAATATCAAAGGTTGAGAGTCATTAGGCCTAATGGTGCAATACCAAAGGTCAAAAAAAAACTCACAGAATACTTATTGAACTTCAGAGGAATAAATGAAAAATATGAAGAAACTTTAAAATATTTGCTTATTTTAATAGAAAATATATTCTTTCATTCAGATACATCAGTTATGTATAACTTGGCTTTCTAGGAGGAAAGTTTTGGGAATTAAAGACATATATAGTTTGTGTGAAAACTAGCGAGAAGAATGAATAAAATGTAAAAAGGTAAAAGGAATGAAGACGGGCTGCCCAAAAACTTCCTTACTGTACTACATTTCAGGCCAAACCTTCTCCTCAGTGTTTACATGGTGTGAGCTTAAGACATAAAGAGTCAGCAGTGAATTTCAGATAAATATGACTTGTTCAGATACAATGGGTGACCAAACTATGCAGAAACTATTTAAATAAGAAAATGTAATACAGTAAAATATACATTGCCATTAGCTCCTTCCAAGTACTCAGCCTATCTTGGCCCTGGGTAATTCCATCATTCTCAACACATTTCCTTTTTTTTTAGTGGTTCTGGAAGTCCTCCTTCAAAAATACAGCGAATGCTATTGTCGAGTGCCATCCAGTGGAAAGGCAGGCTTTTAAAAAGAGTCCGGTGTGTCCTCATCTGCCTGTTCACCGTGTCCAGCACTGTGCACTTCTGGCTGTTCCTCAAAGTCAAAATAGCCATGCACAGTATATGTTGTGAATCCACTCAGGACACTGAACAACCGTGGGAGTCCAGTTAGGCATAGGTACAAAAAAGGATTTCCTTAACTGCTTCAGAATGTGGCAAGAATAATGAAATAACTGTCTCTGAAAACAGGGGGGATATTTTGAAGGGAATTAATGGCAATGTTTCTTTTATAATTTAAATACCTTATTTGTTGTCAAACCTCATATGTTTGTGTCACTGAAAATGGACAGAAAGTGAAAGAAGAAATGTTTAGATGAAACAAAAATAAGATTTCAAGAACATTGCAGTTATTACTAAGTTTTGAGTCATAAACAATTTTGCAGATATTTAGGCAAAGAAATCTACATTTGTGAAGTGAAAAAAATATGCAAATGCTGAGTTTGAAAGGAATCACCAGAAACTTAGATCTGATATCAGGCATTTGCTGGTCCTAATTTCACTGTGCATTGGTTAAAGAGGAGTTTCCACAGGAAGATTGATTATTTAGCTAACAAATCCCTTTTGATTAAACTATTGATTAAAAAGATAAGGATGATATAACTCATATTTCCCAGAAAAATGGAAAATATAAATTGTTCACAAAAGCATTCTGTTTCACAAAACTTTACCTATTTTTTGATTAGGAATCTTCCTTGATCCAGTTTTAGTTGGTGTACTCCAGTTTTAATAAGATTTCTAAATCAGTTCAGTGAGAATTTACTTACCTTTGATATCTGATCATTCTTGCTTATTTTCATGAAAATCTTCATTACTTATTTTCACAAGAACCACTCTATCCTTGATGTCTTCTCATAATCATTTTCTACCTGGTAACTTCCTCATTCTCTTGTTAGTAATGAATCTCCACTTCTTATAATAGATACCGGTTTAATTCACTTATTGTGACAACCTTGTTACTACTGTGCTAATCCTGAATAAAGCCACCTTGCCGTGTTAAAAAGCGTCAAAATAACTGCTGTTTAACATACAAAATTTTAATGGTGTAATGCGTTTTCATTAAAATTAAGAAAACTGATGAAGTTGGTGAGTTTGTGGGGAATGTTCATGTTCCACTGTGCCCATGAATAAAGTATGCAGAAGGGAGTATTCCACTGAAGAGAAGCTTTCTATTATACAAAGGGACGACCTATGAAAAGGACACTGCAGATTGGAGTATAAAGGTCAAAAGCCTGGGAGGAATAACCTAGAAGTAATATTAGACAAATGTCAGCATTCTGTTGAAATAAATGAAGTGAGGATGAAGCCAGTGGATGAGGATGCAAAAACAGAAGTTCGACATTTCAGGCCTGTCACGGCAAGGACTGCTTGCTCTGAAAAGCACCTAGCTAAATCCACAAGTGCAGAAGTGAAGTCAGCAGCATTTAATGCATAAGGAATAAAGTAGTGCAATGCATGTCTTAAGGGCTTTGATATAATAGTTTGATTCAGTATCTGGATTTGAGTTTATCATTTAACACATGGTTTGATAGCATCTTCAAATTGATTAAAAAACATTTTCATTTGAAAAATTTAATACAGCAGTTCAGAATGTCCCTCAATTAATTATTTCTTAACCTTTGAATCTGAGAATTCCTAATACACTTTATTTTTTGCATACAAAAATTCAATCATTTAACTCAAATCTATGTAGTATACATGTTGCTTTATTGAGTAATTTTATGATACAATGCAGAAATGCAACAGCAAGCAGCTATATAACAAATAGTCATGAGCATGAAGCTTATGATGGCAAAGTATCTGTTACTTCTGTCATTCTGTATAATTGCCAGGAAGATATTCTGAGAAATGAATTGTGAAGGAGAAAAATAAGTTTACATTGAGGAAACAACTGAAATAGAAGAAAAGCCTTTGAAATAAACTTAAAATACTTAAGTTTTATGCCCAAATCCTTTCTTTTTTCTTCTTCCATCTTTCCTTCTGCCACCAAACCATACGTTCCCAAACTATAGTCATGCCAAAGAAAACAGTTTGAAGATGCTCTGGGATGAGGTTCTTATAAGTGCTTTTCTCTTCTTAGAATACACATAAAATTACCTTTAACTACATGTGAATTTTACACATATAGGATGTTGGTCCAGTATAGACTATTTGATTTTATTTTCCCTAATAAGAGTAGCTGCCAAGTATATCAAAGAACAAACAGCCCCGTAGTATCACCTTGTTATTATGGAATCTTTCTTTCTTTCTTTCTTTCTTTCTTTCTTTCTTTCTTTCTTTCTTTCTTTCTTCCTTCCTTCCTTCCTTCCTTCCTTCCTTCTTTCTTTCTTTCTTTCTTTCTTTCTTTCTTTCTTTCTTTCTTTCTTTCTTCTTTCTTTCTTTTTGTGGAGTTTAACTCTTTGGAAATAGAAAATATAGAATTCTTGTATGCAGAGCAGTTCTAATTGTTTTAGAAAGAGGTATTAGTTTCAATGAAAATGAGGTAATAAGTTTAATGAAGTACAGATACTCTCTCAGTCTGCTCACACCACCATAATAAAGACCATATATGCCTTTAAAGGCAGAAATGTGTTTCTCACAGGTCAGAGGATGAAAAAGTCCAAGGCCAAGATGTTAGCTGATTTGTCTCTGAGAAGAGAAGAGGAGAGGAGAGGAGAGGAGAGGAGAGGAGAGGAGAGGAGAGGAGAGGAGAAGAGAAGAGAAGAGAAAGAAGAGAAGAGAAGAGAAGAGAAGAGAAGAGAAGAGAAGAGAAGAGAAGAGAAGAGGAATTCTTTATTACCACTTAAATGGACCATTCCATCTTTGCATCTTTGGCTCCACTATTGGGCTCAGACATCATCACATTGCTTGAACCTGTAAGCTCTCCAGTTTGGAAGACACAAACATTCAGTCTGTAGCATCAATCAGCCATGACTTAGTACACTTGAGGCCTCTTTTCCTAACTTAAGATAATTGCTATATAGGAATAACAAATAACAAATGAATGTTTGTGCTCAGGATTAAGAACTGTTATCTTTGCTGAATTTGATGTTTTCAAATTATCTTTTCCATAATAATATTGCATGATATTCTCATTAGACAAATGTGGTATTATTGGAGTGCAGGATTCTGCCACCTTCTTGATCTAAATTGAATTATGTCTTCTCCCAAATTCAAATATTGAGATCCCTACTTGCGGTAGTTGAAAATGTGACAATATTTACAGATTGGGCTTTTTAAAGTTATAATTACAATATAATTAGAGATAAATTATAGTCTTCTTTGTTCCTTATCAACCTCTAAGTACTCCAAAGATGGCCTCAATGTGTTGGCCAATATGTTCTTTATTTTCATTTGACTGCAAACTGGAATCTATTATTTCAAAGACTACCCAGAACCAAACTCAACTTTTTGCAAATTCTAATATTTAAAAATAGTCCAAATAGATTTTTAGGAATTTATACCCTGTCTGTATATTTTGCCAAACCTCATCCCAAAATTCATGGTCCCTACTCTTTAAGAGGATACTTACAAAAAAAGTATCTGTTATGAAAATATTTATCATGCAGTATGAGAATCTATTTATATATGAATGTTTATTTAAAAATGATCCTTGTTAATAATGATGTACTTTGCTATGAAATTTATTCTCTGTCAGGAAAAAGATTCACAAGTGGTATGTGAATACAATTTCTACCAGTATTTCCAAAGGACTGTAGAAAACAAGAAATCAAAACTCAGATGAACAAATCTTAAATGGTATTAGGAAAATAATGAGCCCCTGACTTTCCCTGAAGCAAGTAGTAAATACACAAAAGTATTTGGAGGAAAAAAATGTAATTTAGGTTGAGAAGTGTGGGAGTTATTGACTTTAATTACAAAATTGTAAGATATAAACAATACAAAGAAATATTAATTTTGTAAAATCTAGATAAATTTTGAAAAAATGGTATACATCTCAGCAATATATATATATTCTAAAGTTTTTTACATAATTTATTGTAACTTTCCTAGTGCAAAATTTATTGAATATATTTTGCAAAACTTAAGCATCTCCTACAGTACTTCCAAATCAAAGGTCCTTAACATTAATTTCATTTCACATACTGTATTTGTGTAAATGTTCTCATTTTGGACTACATGTGAATCTATCTATCTATCATCTATCTGTATAAAGTACTTCCCTATGTAACTTTAAAAGGCAAAACTCTAGCCCTTGAGTGGAATTCTCAGAGATGGAGGTTTTGCACAAAACTTTCTGATGAGTAAAGTTAGCTACAATGCAATTATTAGCAGTAATACAGTAATAAGCCTCTCACAATTAGTTTTTACAGAAAGGTTAAAAGATGTTCTCTGTCAGCAATTTAATGGAGTTGACATAGATGGCTTCCAGGGCTTTTCTAAATATGTTTCCTTTTGAGCCTTTTCACTGTATTAACACAAAATTCTTAAAAACAGGACCTCATTTTATTGGCTTTTTCTAGTTTCCTTTGTTGCATTATGTTAAATAAAAAAAGGTTCTTCAAGCCTGAGGAAAAAATTGTTATGAATGTTAACTGGCAGAATAAGATTTAATCACTAGATTTTTCAGTATCTGCTTTATTAATTGTAGTTTTGAATATTAAAGAGCAAAAATTATATATTTGATGAATTTATGTGCCATCCTATGCATTTGCTTTTTAAGAGATATCAGCGGACCTATGAATATCTACTGCATTGGTGTACATTTATTTGTATTAATAGCAAATAATCAGATATGGTGGCATATTCTCAGCACTCTGGGAGACTAAGGCACAAAGATTACAAATTTGAACCCAGTATGGGCAATTTATTGACATGGTGGCACCTGTTTTAAAATTAAAAAAAAATAAAAATAAAAAAACACTGGGAATGGAGCTCAATGCAAAGGTCCCAGTTTCCGTCTTCAGCACCACAAAAGAGAAAGAAGAAAGAAGAAGGATGACTTATTTCATTGTGTTTGACCAACTGCTGCTACACTTGCAAGATATAATTTGGTGTGTAGAAGGGACTTTAAGGAGCAAGTGGATTGTGCTGTGAATAAGTTAAACAATGAATCAGGGATCAGAAGTTGTCTACTTTTGCTTGGGTCTTGCTTTGCAAGACACTTCACTAATTGCTTTTCATTCATCAGCTTTCTAAGAATCCCTGGCTTTGTACAGATCATATGGATTACTTCACCAAGAGATAAGCATGGAGGATAGAACCAGAAGATCCCACAGTACAGCTTTTTGCTTGACTGCAAGGCCTGCAGGCTTTGAAGAGTTTGAGCAAAAAATACGAAAGCACTTGTGCAAGCAATAGTCATCCTTCTAACACTTGCAGCTTTTGTGAAAGGAATTCAAGATAAAGACATGATTCTGCAGTCTTTTTATTACTCTCATTTCCTAAATGCCAGTTACTTAAGTTAGCTTATGTTTGATTAGTTTGGAATTACATGCCTTTTATACATGTTGGTCAATTTATCTGCAGGAAACTGACGTTTCCCCAAGGTCACAGCAAATATATGCTGTTTTGTTTGTAAGTATGTATTGCTGAAAGCAAAATGTTAACATCCGTCAATGATCACCCCATCAGGGTTTATTCCTAAATCTGAATCTCCATAGCTGCACTGATGGCAATAACAATATGTTATTTTCTTATATAACAACAATAAAATGCTACTTAGTACCACATTATACAAGCCTACCTAGTTTTTAGTCTCTTCTGTAATATCCCCCATAGCACTGTATATTTCTAAGTCAAAGTTCTGGTCCATTGCTAATATTAATGGAAATAATTACATACAACTCTGCCAGATGGACCATTACTTTCAATTCCCTTTGAATCATTTAAATAAAATAGAATGGATTTTTCTTGATCATTTAATTATTGGGTGTAATTACTTAAAAAGAGAGACTCCAGTGTTTATTTAAGAATAGATCATAAATCAAAGGCAGTATCTTTATTACTGAACATTTTCCAAGATTAACATAACAAGAAGAAAAAACAAATTATGTCACAAGGATATTATTTGTGAAATCTTACAAAAGTTATATAGGAAAAAACTTTGTCTTATTAACTCTTCATCTACAGCAACTACAAGACTATCTAAACCTTAATAAAACATCAATAAATTTCTGTTGAATGAATACACAACATAGAATTTAATAAAATGCTTAAAGGCAGTTTAACCCAGTTCAGACTTTTTAAAGCATGAAACAGTGGTAAAGCAAGAGAAGTATTTGATTACTGATTTTGATTTTTATTTGAGCATAAATGACAGACTAAATCATGCATCCAACAGGAAACTGTCTGAAGTATCTTTGCTAGTGGAATTATACGTTCAAAGCTCTTGGAAGAGCCATGGTAAATTGAGCTGATCAGAACACGTATTATATCATCCCACCATGGAGAGGATCCTAAATACCCACTGTGCATTAATTCCTGAGAGAAAACAAAAGATAACATCATCTTATCTCTACCCTCAAGGAGATGATAGTCCAATTGAAGAGAAGTGAATCATGCGTGAAGACCTTCTGAACATTAAAAAAATGGTATATTATGAAAACCTAAGTTCTTTAATGAACTAAAATCCCTGTGTAAAATACAGCATAGTATCTTTTCCTTGTTATTAAAGGAAAGTAGCAAGGATATTCAAAAAACAGAGTTGATAAAATGGTCTGCTGCAAGAAAGACCACACAATTATTTTGTTTATCTACACCATGTTATGAAAGAGGCATAAACCATTCAAATATTGAATCTTTTGATTAAATTGTTTATATCATTTTTCTTGGAAAATTATTTCATAAAGTCTGACTTCATTGAACCAGTCTCCTTTTGGAGATGACCAGTGCCTGTCACCTTTAGAAGCACTGATGCCTTCACACCAAATAAGATTATTTTGTTCACTATTAGTACTTTCCTTAAAAGCAGCTAAGTTTTCTCCTCTGATGACAACTTACCAGAAGTGATCCAGATTGGAGTACTTCATTTTATGTTTCTAATATAAAGAAAATAGATGGCTAGGATCCATTTCAGGGTAACTACAACAATTTAAGAAGATAAATTCTTAATAGAGTGGGTAGGATGCACCTCTGCTTTCTAAGTATGTATAAGAAGGAACCACAGTCAAAGACATCCTGATAGTCACTCTAGTGTTTTGCATTGTTGCTGTTTAAACCTAAAACATCCCATAGATGTTTCATGTGCTCAAGTGTGGGGCTTTTGGAATGACTGGATCACAGGGGTGCTATCCTCATCAGTGAATTAATTAATTTTTAAGTTCACAGCTAAATGTGCTGCTAGGAGATGGGGCCTGGTTGGAACAGGTGAATCACGGAAGGCATGACCTGGAAGGGTACATGTCCTTCTTAGCTCTGCCCTTCTTCGTCTGGCTTCTGGCTGACATGCTAAACACCATGGCCTGCATCCACTGAAACTGTGATCGAAATTACTCTTTCCCTTAGGTTGTGAGTATTGGGTATTTTGTCCCAGCCAAAGCTGCCTATTATACGTATGCTACGACTTTTGTTATAACTTTAGTTTTAACAGTTTATCATTTCATGAATATATAGAAAATGTGCTATCAATGAGGAAAATATTACTTCTTGAACTTTTGTTTGGTATTGTTTATTCTATGTTCTTTATAGTTTAAGCTAGAAGAATAATTCTTTAATTTGGTAATACAGTGGTACTTTGGTTTATGAATACTTTTGTTTGTGAACAATTTGGTTGGCAAACAGAGCATTTGACATAATTTTGTTTTTGTTTGCAAACTCTGCAACAAGTGACCAAAACAACTGCGACCATCTTTCCCATACAAACATGAATGTGATCATATTTTCCAAAATTGTGGAATGGATGAAGTTTTTTAAACCAAGGTTCCACTGTATTAACAACTTCTGCAAAAAACTTGAAATCTCACCAGAAAATTTTATTTCATTATCTGTTTCTTATATTAATTACTGGATGTTTGCTGAAGCAGAATAATTTGTGAAAATGAATGTGATGGGAAACAGTAGAGGAGTTGGAGTTCTAGTTGTCTTGTACCATCCCATGGTCATTCTCTACTGAATGGAACATCTGTGTTGCCTTCTTCAGACTTGTCCTCTTTCCAGCCAGAGATCTGGCAATGTTTAGATGGAAGAAGATTATGCTAAACTATGGTTGTTTATGGGAGAGTGGTATGGTGCAATTCAGTAATTTGGTATTCATATCTCAAGGAAACAAAAAGTATGAATTAGTTTATATTTCACCATAAATAAGTAAGGAAAACTTATGGTGGTGTTTTACTTCTTTTCCTCCAGAGGATGCCACTCAAGTTTAGATAATTTATGTAAAACCACTCTCTCCCAAGTGCTTGATGTAGACTAGATACAGAGAATGGAGTCTGGCTGTTCTCTCTGAAACACTTGCCTGCCTGTGATACTGATTTTCAGAATGTGTCTATGTTAGACCTCCATAGTGAATAGCAATTTGTGCTAAAAGTGCTAGTAGCTCTACTGAAAAGCAGGAGGTAGCAGGGTTCTGAACATCTCACTAGAGTGAACTTTGAGCTGGAAATCTAAGTGTGATCACACAGATTTGTGCTGATGTTTTAGATAAACTGATTATTTAATTGATTGATACCAGGAATTGAACTCAGGTCCTTGCACTTGTCAGGCAGGTGCTTTGTAACTGAGGTATATTCCAACCCTGTGCTGCTGTTTTAAATGTAGGCTGCAAAAGTAAGAAGAGTGTCAGAGCAATGAGTGCCAGTAACTGAAGTTGTCTAGGACAAAATGTCTAGAGTCTGGTAACCAGTAGCTTACAAAGGAATCAAAGGGAGAGGAGGTTATCCAGGAACCAGAAGGAATTGACAAAGGAGACAAACAAAAACAAAAACAAAAAACAAAACAAAACAAAAAAAACTTCAAGTGATACCTAAGAATTGCACTGTGGAGGAGAGAGGAAGATTGTACTAGAACACAGTTCCACCAGAGGAGGCTGATTGGCTGGCATCGGAAAGACAAGGTGAGGCAGAACTTTTGGCTTATTGAGAAATGGAGAACTACAGAATGACACTGGGGTTGTGAGAATCATCAGGAGATGGAAATAGTGGGGCCTTCCACAGTCAATGGTTGGTGAGTGACCTCAGTTCAGCCCCCACCACCACAGTGACAGAACAAAAACTGGTAGGTACCATTGTAGGGAAGGGCTGAGGGTTTGAACCAGGGTCCCACAGTGGCCCTTTGGCTGCAAGCCATGGTCCACACCAAATTCCCACAATGGACAAGGGAAGGACCAAATTCCCATAATGACAAGGGAAGGACCACCACAAGAGGCAATCAGTGGTTGGACAGCAGGATAAAGGGTACATTGCTGAGGGGCTGGAGCCGGTGAGCATGAACCCAGCTCCTTGTTCCATCCTGACTTACACAGGATTGGAACCTCACATTGGTGCCCTGTTCTCACTGTAACCAGATGCCTGCACACAGCACTGTCTTAGAGGTAGAGTGCCATGTTAGACTTCCAGCAGAAACAGAACTACATCCTGGATTGCGATTTTGTCTTTAATCTTAAACTGAGGAAAAGAACCACACAGTCAAAGAAAGTAGAAAATTTTATTATTGTTTACTTTATTGCCTTACTTTCATTTTAATTTTTATCTCTTTTTGCTGTTTTCCTCTTTCCGGTCATTCTTGCTCCTGTTTCTATTCCAGCATTTTCCCATTTTTTCTTTTTTTTATTGTTAAATTTATTGGTGTAATTTAGATATGCATAAAGACCACATTCATCATAGGGAAACTGTATCGGTCCATGGTGTATCTTGAGTCCTCATTTTTCCCTTTCCCCTTGCCTCCCTTCAATCCCACCTTTCCCTCATTAATTACAAAGTTTTGTTTAATTTTATCCTTCTTATCTCATTTTTTCTATTCCTTTCCTTTCTTCTCCTCTCCCTGTTTCCACTTTCTTTTTGAGCAATGTCTTCCTATTTTGCAATATCTACTATGTATTTTGGTTCTTTCATTTTCATTTACTCACATCATAAGGAAAATCTGATATTTACACATATGTGTCCGACATTTCACTTGAGTAGTCTCAAGGATCATACATCTACCTAGTAACATCTCAAGTTAATAATTCTTTATGACAGACTAGTACTCCATTGTATTAAAAACACATCTATTTTATGCATTCATCAGTTGATAGGCATTTGGGTTATTTTTAAGATTTAGCTATTATAAACTATGCTACTATGAACATGTGTGTGCATATTTGACTGTGGTGCAATGCTTCTAATTCTTTTGGGAAGATACTAAGAAGGGGAATACGTGGTTAAATGGAAGCTCTAATCTTAGTTTTTTGAGGAAACTACACACTCATTTCCACACTAGTTTGACCACTCTACATTCCCACCAACAGTAGAGAAGGGTTCCTTTTCCCCCACAAACCCATCGGCCTTTGTTATTGATTGATTTCTTGATAATAACTGTTCTTTCTGGAGGAAGAAGGAATCTCAATGTTGTTTTAATTTGCTTCTCTGGAATTATGAGTGATATTGAACATTTCTTCATATATTTATTGATGTTCTTCTTCACCTGAGAAGTGTGTATTTTTCTCAGATGTCCATTTCTGGAATGGGTCTTTAAATTTGGAGGGTCTGACTTTCAATTCTTTATATGTCCTAGATATTAGTCCTTTGTCTGAAAAACATTCAACTGAAACTTACACTCTATGAATTGTCTTTTCCCTCTGTTGCAGATTTGTTTTTCTGTGTAAAAGCCTTTTAATAAGATGAGATCCCAGGTTTTTTTTGTAGTATTTCCCATACATCTGGGGATTTAATCATGAGGTCTGCCTATATCCACATGTTCAAGAGTTGTGTATGTTCCCTCTTCTAACAGATTTTGTGTTTCTGCTTTAATATTTAGAGATTTTAATTTAGAGCATGGTGAGAGACATGGGTCTAGTTTTAGTCTTTGGTAGGTGGGTAGCCAGTTTTTCTATCACCATTTATTGAAGAAGCTATTTTTATTCCAATGAACACATTTTGCACCTTTGTCAAACAAAAGGTAGCTGATAGTGTTTGTAGTTGTGTTTGCATCTTCTAACCTGTTCCATTGACCTTTGGGCTTGCCTTTTTGCTAGTATCATTGTGTTTTTATCACAATATCTCTGTAGTATAATTTCAAGTCAAGGATTCAGATGCCCCCTGCCCTGCTTTTGTTGCTTGCTTTTGTTCTTCTAGGTCTCTTCTGCATCCAAATGAATTTTTGCATTGTTTTCTCTAGCTCTGTGAGGTAAGCTATGATATTTTAATTGGGATTGCATTAAATCTGAATAACAATTTTGGGAATATGGCCATTTTCACTATGTTGGTTGTTTCTACCCAAGACCAAGGAATACCTTTCCATTTTCTGATGGCCTCTTTGAGCTCCTTTTTCAGAATACTGTAGTTCTCAGTATGGAGGACTTTTACTTCATGTGTTAACATTGATTCCTAAGTATTTCATATTTTTAATACTATTGTTAAAGATGTTATTTCCCTAATTTTTCTCTCACTGAGCTTGTTATTTGTGTACAGGAACACTACTGATTTTTGAGTGTTGACTTTGTATCCAGGTACACCACCAAATTTGGCTATTAAAGCTAGAAGTCTTTTGATGGAGTATCGGAGACCCTTTCCACCAGGTATTGGGGCCCCTTCAGTGAGTCTCCAATCTTTGTCCAGAGTTATAACACCCAATGGGTAAGAGAAAATAAAAAGAGACAAGAATAACAAGAAAATAGGAATTTGGTTTGATCAATGTTTTCTTGGAAAAAAGACTCAATCTACAGTTAGCTGCCATTTTATTTAGCCAGTACAGGGGGAAGAGTACTGTTTTCTAGAGAACAGATGTGGTTGAGTGGGCAAGTTTACTATCATAAAGGAAACAATTCATCCGCATACCTGGGTACTAATTTTCCCTATACTGTCCACACAGACATCATCCCACCTAGTGAATGTCATTTCACCAAGGAGGCAGATTTCTGCATTCCAAAAACAGCCCAGAGGGCAGGGAAAGGAGGACTTTGCACAGATTCTATTTCAATTTGTATAATTTGTGGTCTCCAACATTTGCCCCTTTTTGTTTTCCTAATTGCAGCAGTTTAAACAGCATACAGGCTATGATGGCCATATTTCAGGAAACATATTTTCAGGAGTTTGTGTGAGGCCCTGTCGTGTCACCAGCATGTGAGTCTTGTGCTGTGTTCTTTAGTTGTCTCCATGGGTTTTGTCGATCTTACTTAATACTTGCTGTGTTGGTCTTTCCTCCAGGGTTATCCTGAATAATTCTCACACTGGAAGGCCAGAAAGGAATAGGCTCTATCACAGAGCTGGAATGTTCCTCTCTCCATGGTTACACACTCCAGGAGGGCAGCCATAATGGTGTACAATTGCTGGTGTAGTTGGAAACTGCCTAAAGAGCTTAGTGATTGGAACCCCTTCCTGTATGTAGTTTATTATTAAGATATTTTTAATATATCTTTTCATAGTACTTTTCTGCTGAATGTTTAAAACTACATGAACTTGAGACATGTATTTAAGTTAAAATTAACCTCTTATTATCTATCAAGTCCAGTTAACAAGATTCATTTTAAAACCCTGTGTAGACCTCTCTGTTCTTCTGTCAGTGTAAGCTGTCAGGATGAGTCACAGTCTTACTTGAATAGTTGTGTTTTTGTGAAACCATGAAAGACTTTCTCCTCTAGTGACCCTCTTTTGCATGGTGTTTGCTGTGTTTCCATCCCCTGGGGCTTAGCAATCTCCTTGACTAGGAGGTTGTGTAACTCACATAGTTGTAGGATGGTGCAGAAAAGTTTACCTGATGTCCTAGGTCCTTGTTGACTTTGGAGGGTTCAGGACCAAAGTATTAGCTATCCTCTTAGCCCAGTTGCCTTTCAAGCTTCGGTTTCCAAACCTCAGTTCTTGAGTTACCAGAAAGGAAGATCAGTGACATTAGCACTCTAGTGGGAGCATAATTCTAATTTTATCTGAATATCAAGCAATTTGGAATATAATGTATAGACAGAAGACAATTATTTTTTACAATTTATTTTGTCCTAATTGAATCCCTGTGGAGTTTTAATAGATAGCAGTTAGAATTCATAAACAAAACTTGAAATGAAAAGTCGCACATTTTAATATAACAATCATGATGACACTATTTTTGAAATATGCTTACATCTCCATTTTGGTATAGAATAGTCTTTTTAGTAAATAATCTGCAAATAATGATAAATTAACTTCATTCTTTCTTATCTTTAGTTATTTTATTTCTTTCTCTTGTCTAATTGCTCTGGTTAATGTTTCAAAACAATCTTGAATAAGAGTGCTGATAGTGGACATCCTTATCTTATTCCTTGTTTTAGACTTTAAACTTTCAGTTGTTGACTGTTTAGTATAATGTTGGCTGTTGGTTTCTCATAGATGGATTTTATCAGATTGAGATTAAAGACCTCTATTTCAATATTATCATTCACTTTTATCATGAATGGGGGGGTTGAACGTTTTCAAATGCTTTTTATGGGTGTCTTGAAATGATCATGAGGTTTTTGTTTTTGGCTCTGTTCATATGGTGTCTTAGTTACTTTTACTCATCGTTGAGACAAAATAACTGATGCCCAAAGTTGGGAAAGGAAAGATTTATTTCTTACAGTTTTTGGAGGTTTCAGTCCATACTCAGTTGGCTCCAAGGCAGGGTGGCATGGTGGGGCCGCAGTTCATGGCGGCTGCAAACAGCAAGGTAGAAACTGGCAAGAGAGAGACATACCTTCTTCCTGCCATTACATCACATCCTGGCTCCACCCCCTAGGAGGGTGTAGCACTGACACCACCAATCCAAGCACTAGAAAATGAACCCATCACAAATGTACAATGCAAATACATGAGGCATGGGGGCACCAACATAAACCATGATGTATGGTGTGTTACATTTATACATTTTCAGATATTGAACTATCTCTACATCCCTGTAATGGGTGCTACTTGGTCATGTTGTATAGTTATCTTGATGATTTGCTGCATTCTGTATCTTACTGAGAATTTTTGTATCTATGTTGATTAGGGAGATTGACTTATACTTCTCTTTTATTGTTGGGTCCTTCTCTGGTTTGGTATCCTTAATAATACTTTTTTCCAAGACTGAATTTTGGGGTACTCCTCCCTTTAAAACTCATTAAAATGTTTGAGGAGTAATGGCAATAGATCTTCTCTAAATTTCATATAGAATTTAATAATGAATCCATCAGTACCTGGTCTTTTCTTTGTTGGTAAATTTTAATTACATTTTCAGTTTCATTGACTGAAACTGAGGTATTTAGAATATTAGTATCTTCTTGACTCAACTTTGGTGATTCATATGTGGCTATGAATATATCTGTCCATTTCTTCTATATTTTCCATCATATTAGAGGAAAGCCTGTCAGAGTAGGTGCTGATAACCTTCTTGTATTGATGATCTCTGGGTCTCAAAGTAGGTATGGATAATTTCTGAAGGATCCATTATGATTCTTTCACTTTTTTCAACCCTAATTGTATGAATTTAAATCTTTCTTTCATTTTTTTGATAAGGCTGGCAAAAGATTTTTCATTTTTATTTAATCTTTCACAGAACCAAATCCTCAGTTGATTCTTTATATTGTTTTGTAGTCTTGATTGCATTAATGTATGCTTTGATCTTCATAATTTCCTCCTCAAGTGAGCTTTTGGTTTGTCTTGTTGTTTTTCTAGAACTTTGAGCCTTAAAATTATGTTTTTCAGTCTTTCATTTTTTATAGCCACGTAGTACTCCACCATATATTGAAACCTCCTTTTCTTTATTCTGTCACCTGTTGGTGGGCATACAAGATTCTTCCAGGTTTTAGAGGCTATGAGCTGCACTGCTAAAAACATTTGTATGCACGTATTGCTGTACTATGATGATTTAAACTCTTTATCTCCTTGTAAGGAAGATACCTTACAAGGAGATAATTGAGTTGATTTCTAATTTTAGTTTTTTGAAAAATCTCCATAATATTTTTCATAATAGTTGCACTGGTTTGCGTTCCCACCAACAATGGAGGAGAGTTCCTTTATCCTCACAGCATTTTCTATTTTTTTTAATTATTGCCATTCTTTCTGGTGTAAGAAGGAATCTTAGAATTGTTTTAGTTTGTATTTCTCTAATGGTCAGAGGATTTGAACATTATTTTCATATAGTTGTTGATCATTTGTATTTCTTTCTCATTAAAGTGTTAATTTTTTATGTCCATTTCTTGTCTGTGTTTTTCATTTTAGGTGCTTTGGTTTTTTTTTTTTTTTAATTCTTTGTGTATTCTTTAGATATATAAAGGGAAGCTGACATTCATCTCTCTTTAACTTTTTATAGAATATTTATATCAAATATAATGTCATTTCCTGTCCTTATTTTTAACCACTAATTTTGTACCCTGTTTCTCCTTTTATCCATATGTAAATATAAACCACACCTTTACGATCATTAGGGTGCTTTTCCTCCCTCCTATTCCCTCCTAGACCACACAGCAGAAAGCCTAAATTTTTTTCTTCTATTTTACCCAGATCTTATTTTTAAAAAATGACTAAAACAAATTTAAAAAAAAACAATTCAAACAGTATCATATTTTGTCTTAAAAGAAAGACATGCATGAGATATGAATAGACACTTTTAAAAGTAAAACAAGAAAACATGTGCTATAAATTTGACACTGGCTTATATTGTCTAAAATGTCAAAGGTAAATTATGAAACATATATCATAGATTTGATAATGAACACTGAAACATGTTGTATTGATAAAAATTTTTATAAAATTGTATACCACATTTGATGGCTTTGTTGATGTGAAATAAGAGGGAGAAACAAGAGAATAAGATGACTCCTAAATTTTTGGATAGGTTTCAATAAATTTAGTCTATGAAAAGCAGATTTTGACATCGGCAAGAATCATAAATTCACTCAGGTGAAATGTTTATAGAGTTTCAAGTGAAGGTGTCTATAATAATATGGAAAAATATTTACCCAGAGCTCCGCAAGAGGAGTTACAGTTGACAGTATAGAGTATAACGTAATCAGCATAGCAACAGTATTTCTAAGATCGTTTACAGACAGGTGCACAAAGTGAAAAGGTGAAAGAATTTAGGTCTTGGAATTCAGAAGAGCTAAATGAAATAGTAGAGAAGGTGCTATGATAATAGCTATTAAAGACAAAGGAATTAATAAAAATAAAGTAGAAAACAATTTGAACAGGATTCTAAGCATCATGTCATGAATTTAAAACTAGAGTCACTCATGACATCTAAGAAGGCAGATTCCAGGAGGTGATGCGTTTCCAATTAGATTGTTCTCATTGATTGAGTGAATATGAAATAGGGGAGAGGTAAGGAATGCTTTCTTCTTTATAGGAACTTGGTTGTAAATAAAGGAAAGAAAAAATAGTGATACTGTAAAATAAAATACTAGACTAATGATATGCTTCAAAGAAGCAGTGATGAGAGAGGAGGAAAAATATTACCCTTACCTCAGTTCATTTTCTTGGAGCTGTGTATTAATTTCCTATGTCTGCCATGCAAAATCATACAAATAGAATGGTTTCCAAAACAGAAATCCATACTCTCAAAATTCTGGTGTTTTGAAGTCTGAGATTAAGTTGTTGGCAAGATTAGTTCTTTGGAAGGGCTGTGAAAAAAAATCGACTGCACATTTCTCTTCGGATTTTTTACATTCCATGGCATGTAGAAGAATCACTCCTATTTTGATCTTCATTTTTACATAATGCATTTTCACGTGTGATCCAGTGTCTAGATTTCTCATTTTTATGTATGTTGTACTGAATAAGAGGAATATTCCACTCCAGTATGACTACATCTTAACTAATTACATCTGCAATGACTGTCTTTCCAAATAAGAGCACAATTGGGCTGGGAATTTAGCTCAATGGCATAAGTGCCTGCCTTGCAAGTGCATGGTCATGAGTTCGATCCCCAGTACTGATTTAAAAAAAAAAAAAAAAAAAAACTAGATCCACAATTTGAGGTAAAGGGCATTAGGATTCCAACATAATGATAATGTCATAAATGGATTTCTCTTAATTTTATGAGACATTTGTCTGAATAATTCTAACCATTTACCCTATTTATTATTCCTCCTTATAGAAATCAAGTAAGTTGTTTGAACTTCTCCCTCGAATGTCCTAAATGTGGGCTATTTAGGTTATTTTTCCTCTCTCTGCTATCTGGACACAAATGGGGACTGTAGAAAGTGACTGGACCCATTTGGCTTCCACTATAGTTGCATCACCACTTTTATTAGCTTTATCAGAGATCAGCTGTTGATTGTAGTTTCATTTGTCAACTGGGCCTACATTTCAGAAGCCTGTAGAATAGATCAGGGAGTAGGTTTCCTTATGTTACAATATATGTTACAAATCTTGTTACAAAATATGTTACAATCTTGTTGCTCTTTTCTCCTTTTCAGCATTTTAATAACTATTTTTGTTTTCTTTAAAATAAAATTTAATATTATTCTACTAAAATGAAATTAGGAGTAATAAGTTCTGCTGCACAGCAGGGTGACTATAGGTAAGAACAATAGATTATATTATCTTATAAAACCAAGAAATAATTTTGAATAATTTCACCATTAAGAAGTAATAAATATTTTAGGAGATATAATTGCTTTGATTTTAACATGAAGCAATTAATATATGTATCAAAATGGTATATGAGACCATGTAAATATGTATAATTTTTATATGTCAATTAAATAGGCATTAATAGAATTCAGTGATTAACCACACATAAAATAAAATTTAATATTCAGAATTGATATTTGACATCCCTATATTATAGTCTAAAGCTGTGAGTTTTGAACTGTTTTTTGTTGTGGTTGTATTGTGTTATTGCAAGGTGACCTATTAATTTATTTATTCATTCATCCTCTCATCTATTCATTTATTCAGTAGCTATATTTTGGAACCTCTATATTGTGAACATTTGTCACTCTTTTGTCTGTGTATTCTGAGGAATTCTCTGTTGATGAGTGTAGGAAGGATATCATCCATTTATTTTTTCTGTCCCCTGGCAACTGAGGCATATACAATGGCCTGTCAGTGGCTGGTTAGATGAATCTCCTGAGAGTTTGAAACTGAACAAATAGATTTCAAATGCACAAAATAAAGAATTACTTCTAGGAGACCAGAACAGCAGCAGTGTCATTTGCTGGGTATGGCAGGACAGCAGAAATAGCGCTGGGGCCTTTGCCATTGATGTTGGTAACACTTGTACCAACATCCTTTTGTATGATGTTGGTTTAGATTCTGACTGCTTGACCTTTCCTTTATGTTATCCCAATTTTCCATGTTTCCTAGTAATTTTATAAGCTACTTAATATCCAATCAAAATTTTTTCTTCTTGCTTAAATCAACTAGAACTTGTATTTTTGGTACATTATTACTATAATTAGTATGTCACAATGTGTGATAGAATAAATAATATGTTCCCCAAATTGTGTTAACTATTAAGGAAATAAAACAACATTAGCATTGTAATAATAGTCAAGAATTCCCTAAAGGAGACTTTATTACTTAATATATTCAGTTAGTGAAAGAAACACTGTAATTTGTTGAGTATGCAACCAGGACGGATAAAAGATTTCTGCATAATTAGATCAAAGATGTTACATTACCTACCGTGGGCAGAATATTTCAGAAAGGCCAGGAGAAACCACTACATAACATTTAATGTACTATGGAATTATGGATTCATGGAGTAAATGACACCAAAGAATGAATATCTAACCCATAACTTGACACACGGGATATAAGAAAATGTATTTACCTTCAACCTGTCGCAGACTGACAGTGATCAAGGTTGAGTTCTAATACTTAGTCTTTTGGATTTTGTGTGTTTTCTTGTTTGTTCATTTAACCCAGACTTCCTGTAATGCATCACAATTTTAGAAATGTTCTTGGCCAGTTTGTCCTTTAGCCAAGCTCAACTGTGGAACTGAACAGCTTCAATAGCTACCTGTGATTTTATGCTTCATTGCCACTTTTCACATTTGTGGTTTTGATCACTAAGTTTAATGTACATTTACTGAAATCATAACAAAAGGACATTCAGTTTATCTACTCTTCATATCATAGTTGACATAATAAATTAAATAAAGGTTCTCTTGAATAATCACAGCACTTATACTAGTTAGAGATTGGGGAGACAATGGCAGATTCAACTACTTTTACAGGTGAGAATGAATCTCATGACAATCTGCAAAATTTCTACATTATCTTTGGACAAATATAGGAAAAGTATAAGATTTGATCTCTAAGATGATTTTCTTGTAGTTATGGAGAAATCCTGTTTCAAGCATTACATACATGTTTTGGAGGAACTAGTGAATTCATCAATAGTAATAGTTCATTTGCAGGAAGAAACTTGTTGAACGAGAAAGTTATCCTCAGGCAATAGCTACACACCCTGGTAACTCTTGTCTCTCTTAGCATTCTCATTGCTTTGGCTCTTCTACACCATTAGTTTCAGAATACTCTTTCACACCGTGTGAAACCTGTAGGAATAATCTACCACAGCAGCTGTGCTTTCAACTAATAACAGCAATTGCTAGAGTGGGAGCTTATTTTTGTGATAGATTCTCCCCTACTTTTTATGCATGTATTAACTCCATTTAAAATTGTCAGCTTGTTCAGATACTTAGTTTTTCAAATCAGCCACTTCGTTCAAGGTTAGTCAAACTCAACTTCTATTCCTGCATCATGTCTGTTATCTCTTCTGTCAGTTGTCTTTATCATCTAGCATTTAAATTGTGAACCAGAATGAAAGTCACATTTTTGAAATTTCACAAAATAAAATCAACCTTATTTCTCTTATTACTTGCATCTGGGCATGTGCTTTTAGTTTCTAGAATTGTTCTGTTTGGAACACCAATGCAAGGCAGCACCCTCTGCCTGTAAATACAAGGTATCCACACGTGACTCCCGGCTTGATTAACTCTGTCTACTGGCTAAGTCACTTTAACCATTTGGAGAGTGTCTCCCAAGAATGATAAAATTAAGGTAAAGCATTTACAATATCTCTTCTACTTCTAACTATAGTGCCATGACTTTCCCCACCCCAAAGAAGTATGTTCAGCTCTGACATATACTCATTTAGTATTTTCACTTCAGAAACTAAGGGGGACATTAAGTTGCAACATGATCTGATCCAAAATAGTCTCTGTCTTTTCAAATCCAAGCTGCAATTCCTAAATTGTTCCTTCATAGACCTACTTCCATCTTGATGTTTGTAGTTGATATTTTTAAATTCAGAATTTTATTTGCATGTTGTCATTTATTTTTATCACTCTTTGCAAAGATTTGACCAATTTAATGATCTTTCCTCAGAAAAGTGTTTTATGGTTGGATTGATTTTTCTTTTTATTCTCTTCTTGTGTTATTGTTTATATTATTTATTGATCTTTGTTCCTACAGTTATTTTCTTCCTTCTGTTTCCCTTGGGTTTGTTCTTTTGATCTTTCAACAACATTTTAAATTTAACTTAACTGACCCAACATGTATGTGCCTGATTTAGTCTGCTCAGGTCACCATAGCAAAACACCACCGCAGACTAGGTGACTTATCAATAACAGAAATTTATTTCTTACACTATGAGAAACTAGGGAATCTAAGGTCAAGTTTCTGCCAGGTTCAGTGTCTGGGGAGGCAAGTTTATTAGATCATAGGTATTGCCTTCTGGCTGTTATGGGGTCTTTCATGATGAAAAAAAAAGCAAAGAAACTCTACAACCTTTTTTAAAAAATAAAGATAATAATCCCATTTAAGGGCCCCACCCTTAAATCACATCTTCTAAAGCACCTCTTTATTATCAGGTTTCAGCACGTGAACATGTGACCTTCTTTAAGCCTCATGCTTGCTTCTTCTAGGACTCTTTATTCCTCAAATTATAATCAATTAGCCCAATAAATAATATGATATTTCTGTCTTGCTTTTCTAGTCATGTTCATTAGCTCTTTTGTGACAGATTGCTTTGTTTCTGAGCCTAGAAAGATCTTGGTTGATTCTCTTGCTGTTTTGAATTTAGTAGTCACTTTATTAACAATGATTCACCCAAAGCACTAAGGAAATAAGAGAATCTAAACTTTCCTTCTACCTACACTCTGCATGAGGAATTCATCTCTTTTCCATTCTTAATGGTTCACTAATTTTATTCTCTTCTAATGCAGCAGTTATCTCATATTAGACTGTATTAAATGTACGTATCAACTTGGCTGGTCGGAACAACTTGCTGGTTTGGGGATGTTTAGATAGGAAAGCACCACTTTTGGTGTGTCTGTGACAGTGTTTGATTGAGAGATAGGTAATGAGTAGACTGAGTAAAGCAGATCTACATTCACCAACATGGGTGGCATCACCCAATTTATTGGAGATCCAAATGTAACACAAAAGAGGAGAAAGAATAAATCGTATCTCTGTTCTTGAACAGATTCCTGCTGTCTCTCTCTCTCTCTCATCCCTGTCTTTAAGCTGGGATGCCCACCTCCTCCTGCTCTCAGACATTAGGACTCATGGTTCTTGGGACTCTAGATTCTGGGATTTACACCTATTTGCTTTCCATCAATTGTAACCAATATATATAAAATAATCAACAGTAATGAAAAGGTTTATTTTGGCTTAGTTTCATAGGTTTCTGTCTACTTTTGCTTCTCTATATTGCTTTGGGCCTCTGTTTGGCAGGATATCACATAACTAAATAACAGAAGTGTTCTGTTCACCCCATGACTTCCAGGAAACATGGGAGATAGAGGAGGGTTCAGGGTTTCCATATGTTCTTTAAGTGTGTGCCCTCAATTACCTAATACTCTTTGGCTAAGTTTGAACTCCTAAATGTTCCACCAACTTCCAATAATTTCATGTACTTGGCATCAAGATTTTAAGACACAGGTCTTTGAGGTACATTTTATATCAAAGCATAGTATTTTCTTTTCTAGCCTTTAGCCTCAAACAGAATGAAATCACTGACTTTTCTGTTTCTGCAGTTTTCTGATAGTATTTTGGGGCACTATTGGACCTTTTGGACTTTGAACCAGATATCATAATAAATCTCTTCTTATATATCAATGTATACTAGTAGTTCTGTTTCTCTTGAAAAACTTAGTACAATTGCTCTATGTACTTACTGTTTTCTCACTTGTGTAGTAGTTTGAGAGATCTACAAATCTATCTCACATTCATAAGCAAAAGAATATAATCATCTGTACCGTTGGTCTTTTCAGTAATCATCAACAATTACTATAAATAGATCTTATACAAATTATGTTTATGAATTTTGAAAATTGCATTTCTTTTTTTAAAATTTTTTTATTTTAAAGGGGGTAAAATTAAGCACAACAAAACAAAACAAAATGGGACATAGGAAAGCATAAATTTCAAAGCTAGACAACCAGAGATCTTCACTATCTATCATATTCATATTGTCTCTTGTTTTCTTCCAATTGGTTGTCCATATCTTCGCATATAGAGAATTCATACAAAACAACATAGCCAACCTCTCACAAGATGTCCAATTCACTGGCTCCCATTTGCTAAACTGGGGGGAGGAGAACAGGACGGGACGACATGAGATGTTTGATTCTCAGCCTGCAGGCCGGCAAACTCACAGCCGCTCACCAAAGAGCGGAGTAGTTGCTTGTTCTCCCAGCGCCCCAGGTCCCCCCGGAAAACTACATTTCTATGAATGCTGAATGCTGCTTCGTTAGGAATTTTAACAATTAGATTTATTAAGCATTATAACTGAGAAGCATGAGACTGAATTCAATGAAATTTATGAAATATAAAACCCTTAAAATGTGTATTTAAATACTTATTCATTTCTCATTATTTTGTATTTGACTCAAAGGTAGATAGTATCATTTAGGTGAAATCATGACTTTTAGGTACAAAGCAAACTGAGAGATTGCTCAGTAAACTTTTCAACTCAGTGGCTCAATGACAATAGTGACAGCTTTTGCAATTAGTTTAGGCTCTTTGTTTCTTGAGGCAACTGTAAGAGCTACAGCCATGTATTCACTTTCCAATAAAATGGTACACATCATAAAAATTGCATTTGAGTTAATTGGTGCATTGGTTGACAGATTCAGAGAAGAGGCCAGGCCTTGAGCCACCCAGTTATTGCTTAAACTGCTCTGTTGAAACTGTATTGGCTGGGATCATTGAGAAGGTTGTGCTTCCCCAAGGCACAAATTGAGAACTTTGGTATCTGGGGATGTCAACCTGACACTTTTCATAAGCATCAAACACTGCCTAATTATGAAAAAAAAAGCATGCTGTACATGGAGATATTTTACAAATATCAAGTAATCGTATTATAATATAATGATGTATAAAGAAATATGTAGTGAACTAATTCTGGTGAAATAAAGACAGAAATGATATAAAATTTATCTTTTTTAAACTTAAATAATACTTTTTAAAAATTTATTTACAACCTGACATTGAAACATCTAAAAAAGTCAACTGCTTTCTTTATTTGAGCCCAAAGTCCATTTCATCTACTCAGTGGAAATAAACTCTAAATTCATTTTTAAACTGCTACTTTTTTGAGTACTGTTGTAATACAAGGATTCTTGGTGTGTCTATTTAGACAGCACTTTTAAAAGGACAACACAAGCCTTAGGATAATTATTATTAAACCTGAATGCCTTAGGAGAATATAAATAGTCAATGAACAGTGGCTTCTTCACTTCTTTTTAAAGATATTTAGAACACATTAGAATAGTTCTCAGGACATACTTAGGATATTAAACATTCAAAAAGTTATAATAACATGGTGTGCATGAATCTAAACCTTCAGTTTTTTAAACAATAGAAGCAATGTTTTAATTTCAAGGCATTAACTAGTGGATTCATAAAAAGAACTTAAAATATTATTTTGTTGGCATGTAAATAGAAAAAATAGTAAGCTATTAAATAGAGCCTTAAGTGAATTCTAATGTTGCCATCAAGTTCTTTTTGCTATTCCTATTCTCTTTCTGAGTGATTAAATTGATTCAAACGTATTTATAGCTTTGTGGTGACATAGGAATTTCCAGCTTTCCTGAGAGAGAAGAATTTGTCACATTTGGTAACTGGAGATAGATTTATAGTGACACTAATGAAACATAAGATTCAGCTTTTTTTTCCCTTCCGGTCTTTTTGAAGGTGTCCTAATAATATGTTAGCATGGTCCCATGTATTAAGTTTTGCGTAATAAGATGTTTACTACACTTACTCAAGACCACAAGTTATTTTCATTTGAACCTTTCTGCTGTACTTTTCCTCATGCTGCGAAACTCTGGAGGGTCTGAAAAATTTATGAGATACTGCTAATGGGAACTGACTTGGGCATACATTTCATTATTTCTTTTATATTAATAAATCTGTATTTATTTTTGGTTTTGGTTTTGTAATGCTTTATTAAAAAGAATCAACAAATTTTCAGTGCTTTGGACTCCAAGTCAGAATCATGCCTGACAGAAATTTTAATAAAAACTCTAGAGATAAAACACTTTAAATCACTTGTGATTTAAATTGTGACTTAGTTTTATTTCTGTGTCTACAGACTATTTTCTGCCACTATTGAATTTTATCTTAACCATTACATGTATCCCTGCATTAAATATTGACCTACTGAAATATTTCTCTTCTGAATATATATTTTCTAAAAAAAGAAAATCATGTGATGTCACATAAAACTATATGTTTCATGTTTCTAGCATGAAGTTCAAAATCTTTGTATTTTATCTTTCCCCTACTCAATCATCCCTCCTATTCAACCCAACTTTCATATCTATGTTTTAGCTACAAAGTGTTGGAGCTACTTTAGCAATCCCTTCTGACAAAAACAAGCCCTCAGATTTGGTTACAACATCCAAATTATACTGCAATTCTAATCCAATATAATTGGTTAGATTGGAGATGGACAACTGATTCTATGGGAATTTTACACTAATCTACATTTGGGGAATAGGTTTCTGAACAGATTTTTCTGAGTCTCTTAAATAAGTAGCAATGTAGAAGTATGACTTGGAGAGCATTATTTTCACTACATGTGAAGAAAAATAGAGCAAAGTAGAAACTACAGAGAGGACTGGCAAGAAAAGAAAGACACAAATGAAGTACAGTTCAAGACCATATGGTTAAAGAAACAGAGATTGAACTCAAGATGCGCTCTAGTATCTCTTGGGCCTGATTTTCCTTCCTACTCTTGGCTTACGTTAGATAGCCTTAGATCCTTGCCATGTATCTTGCTTGGTTAAATATAAGTAGGTTTCTTCTACTAATAATGAAATATCTCCATAGAACTGAATTACATTGGGCCTCATTACAATCAATCACTGATGTCTGCACCTAAGTACATTACTGTTTATAATTTTTCTTGCAACACTATCCCTCATCTTCAACCACTGTCACCACACCTTACCAAAATAACTTCACCTTAGTCTTATTTCTCTCCTCATCTTTGAGAACCATTGTCCCAGAAAACCTTCTCCAAATGTCCTAGAGTTAGCCAAACATGATATTTCTTTTATTTCTTCTTATCTTGAATACATTGTAATCAGTAAAAGGACACTGCTGATTCATTGCTATACTTGTAACATTCATATAGTTCTTAGTCTGTACTGGGTAAGCCATAGTTAATGTTTGTTAAGGGAGGAAAGTAAAGAAAGGGAGTGAAGGAAGGAAAAGAGAAAATAAAAAATGTTACAGAGATAAAATAAAGCCATATTAATGTGAATTAATGGTGACCAAACTGAGGCTTGACCTCTGACCTGCCAAATGGGTTCTTTCTAACACACTAAAGTATTTCATGCTATACACAAAAACATAACTCACAGAAGTGAATACTAGATGTCAGGTGTTTTTATGCTGACCTATACAATTTTCCTGTTTCACTAAATGTGTCAACACTACGTAAGCATCATCTAAATTATATTCATTCATTGGACGTGACTGTTTAGTGCTACACACTGAAGAGTTGTGGGAGGGTATGGAAGTACACAGTCTATTACAGAGAAGTTAATAGCAGTTATATACTAAAGACAGACTATATTTTAACTCATATTTAACCAGATTTTTGTTTTTATTATTAAATAATAAATGTGAATAGCTTCCTGAAAATTATTCATGGCTCTATAAAACACAGATTCAGCTATGTATATTTTATATAGAGAAAAGGGAAAATACTACTAACCAAAACATTGCTATTACAAATAGACACTTGCAAATATGAGCTCTAAAGCGTGTGAGAGGGCTGGGGATTTAGCTTAGCAGCATAAGCACCTGCCTGGCAAGCGTCAGGTCATGAGTTAGATCCCCAGTTTTAAAAAAAAAGCTTTGTGTAAAATGTGTGAGATTGATAGCCTATTTCTTAGAGTATCAATAAGCATGTAGAAGAAAGTATTTATTTTCACTGACAAACCTTAGCAAAGCAATCAAGTGCTTATATGAAGTCTGCTGATATATGTTGGAAAGTTACTTTTAAAATCTTCTCCCTGTTTTGTTATGTGGAATATTCCTCCTCCTAAAAAACAATTTTCAAGTTATCTATTAGAATTTCATGGAGGCAGACTCTGGAATGAAGATTTGAGTGGAAGAAGTTTATTGGGGAAAGCTCTGTAAAAATTTCCCTGTAGGGACATGAAGGAAACAAGGTTTAGTAGAGGTACAAGTTAATTGAAATTCATTTTAACACAAGCATGCTGTCTTTATTGTATAATTCCTCTTGCTGCAGGAGGCTTTGAATTGAGAATAGTCATGTAAATCAACGTTGCATATCATAGGAGGTTTGTACTCTTGAAATATTGATAAAGAACAGAAAGACTAAGCCTTTGGAATTTCTGCATCATCAGATACAAGTTGCCCCAGTGATAAGCCTTAACCTAGGGCAAGGCAACTGTGAGAAATTCTGAAGAGTTATAGAGTCAATACTTTAGTCACTTGAGAATGAAGTCCTCTGTCCAGTGTGGGAATTCACTTCATGGTCAAGTTACAACATTAAAGTGAATTTCAGAGCTGACCTAAAGGATGTGTTTTATACTTTTGCTTTAAGGAAATAATGGATGGTATACACATAAAAAGAATTTTACTGAAAGGGAAGTGAAGAAATGATAATTAGACTGAAATCTTATTTTTTTATCTTAGATATTTAAAACTAATTTGAAGTGAAACTCTTTGGATAGTTATAATAACTTTTTATTTCATTCAGGTAATGTCACTCATTACCAGATTATCCGAATGTATACTTTTGAAATACTGTACCATGTTTTCTGCATGTTGAAGTTTTGGGGAGACAGCAGCTCTAACTTACAAAAGCTTCTGTTTTTTCATCAGACCTTTTTTATTACCCCTTAACTAATGGACACTAATTCTATTGCGCTAATCAATACATGTTGTTACTGTAAGGTAACAACACTGATTTTTCATCCATTTAAATGAGATAAATTTGCCTAATAACCCACTGTATTTTTAATATATCATGCAGGACTATGTAGCAATAGTATCTAAAAGAACTCCAAATGAGAGAATAATTTTCCTGCAAAAAATTGTTACTGTCCATTAGTTGCTGTCTGCAGAACACAGGAAGCAATGGTATTATCCAGGAAAGTAAATCTCAGTGTGAGTATAATTTGCCAAATCACTTTCTTCTCATTTTGGATTCAATAGTTGTATGTGTTTGTAAAATTTCAAAACATAGATATTAAGTCAAAATATGAGAAGGAAAATGAAAGTAGTGATTTATCTGCATCTTAAAGACTGTAATAAATAGACACTACTTTTGGTAATTCAAAATTTTGATAACCCTCTAATTTATCTTAATTGTGTGGTTTTTATATTTTCCATAAAAATATAAAAGTTACTAATTTTCTTTCAGCACAAACAGGTAAAATATAGTGCCCACATAGATTTTAGGTTCTTATGGTGCAGAAAAGCTTCATTAAGAATCAAACACAAAGGAAACTGCAGTTCTACATAAATCCACTCTTCATGTTCATTTTCTGACAAAAATTAAGAACAAGCATTTTATGTTTAGAGAAATGCTCTTTATTATTTGTCTTTATTTGTCTTCCATTTTTCATCAAGTTTTAAAATAGAATGCTTCTTAAGGTCAGGCTTTATGCACTTTGAAATGAATATTATATTTTTTTATTCTCAAGCTCTAAGAACCTAATGGGGTACCCGGATTGCAGTAAATGTTTATTGGAGGTGAAGGAAATTAGCTAAGTGGTAACAGAGGCAAACCAATTGCATTTCTATATACCACATTAATTTACTGTTTCCAGCTATGACGTTATAATCTGATACGCTTGAAAAACTGGATGTGGAAGTAACTTTTTAAAACTATGTGTACATAAAATAAAACTTGTTTATATAATTTATATACTCAACATCTATATTTAATGTATAAGTAGCATCAAAAATGCTAGTACATATATTTTATTAAAACATTCTCGAGAATTAGCTTACAAACTTAAATTTCTATCACTTGGCATATGTTTCTTGCATCTTTAAACATACTGATAACTAGCATGGCTGCTTGAATCTTGTAAGAGCTCTAAAAATAGTTGACATTTTCCTGTTTCTATAGTAACAAAGAAAATGGCTTCATACTCTAGCGCTGCTCCCACAGAGCTTAATGTTCTCTTTAGATTGCCTGCACACTGTACTACTGTTATTGTAGTGAAAACGACCATTATTCTTTTCACTGCATCTTTGATGTCTCTTATAACAACCTGATAACTACTGCAACAGTCTCAGTATTCATCTGACTTGGTTAAAATAATCCAGTCATTTTTTAAGGAACGTTTTACCATGAAAAATTGTTAAGACCTGACCAGGCTTTAACCTGATGTGATTTGAACTGTCTCAGAAGGTTTCAAATACTCTGTCTACCTCGACAATAACATTTTACCAATGGCAACTGATTTGAGGGGGGTTAAATAATTAACTCCCTTTGGGGAACTCCGATAAATTTCCTAATTTGGTGTGTGTCTCTTGGTTCCTTTCACATCAGTTCTGGTAACATTTCTCATTCACCAAGTAAATTTTATCAAATGGGAAAATTTATCTTTGTTACTTTGGAAGGGATACTAGGTGTTGCAGATAGAGGTACCTATAAAGTGTTTCACTGAGAGAGTTGTTAGGGAAATAGTGTGTTTATTCTGTGAGTAGGAAATTTATTTCAATATATCATTTACTTGTACTTACATTATATCATTTTAATACATATCTCCCTGCTCCTGAAAATTTAGTCATAATACTGCACCAGTTGTTGATTTTAGTGGGAAGGATAATAATTCTCCAATATGACCAAGTCCAAATTCCCATGTCTTGTGAATATGCTAGATTATATGACAAACAGAAATTAAAATACGGATAAAATTAAAGTTACTCAACTCAGGTAGTCTTATATTAAGGAGGTAATATTTAATTATCCTTTTGGACAAATATCATCACATCATAAATTTGAAAGGGAGATAGAAACAACTTCCTGGAAGAAATAAGGAGATGGGATCATGGGAAGGACTTTGCGGGATGGTACATAATTTGAACATAGAGGAAGTTGACCAGAAGACAGGAAATCAGATGGCTTCTAGAGATTAGAAAAAGGAAGGAAGCATACTTATAAATTTGTGTTGCTCTAAGAAACTAAGTTTGTAATAATTTGTTACAGTAGCAATTGGAAACTAACTCAGGGGAAATGAAGAGTGAAGAATTTCCAACGGTAAGAGAGGAATCAAGAAATAGAGTATTAAATGACTTTCTTTATTGGGAGACTTTAAGTACTCAAAGGTTAATGTGATATTTTGGAAAAAGGACATATACTGTCTCTAGACTAGCAAACATCTGATAGGAAACTATATGAAGGTTAAAGCAATTCTTCACACTTACCATTGTTCTGTAGTTAAAACATTTCTTCAGTTTTCAGGTATTTTAATTGGAAGAAATTCAATGCAGAGTAATTTTTGTTAATATATTTAGGCTAGAAATAGATTAAAAAAGAAAAAGATTTATAAAGCTAAAGCACTAGTTTTATTTATTATTAGCTTATGGTACAAAAATTTTTGTCCTTTTGATAATTTTTTATGTATTGTTCCTGTGTACTAAAAGTATCAACTCTACTCCACTGATAGAAAAATATGTAACTTTATTGATGATATAAAATAATACTTTATAAATACATAGATGATATGTAGTTTTAAATCTGTTTTAATTAATTTGTATTATAATTATCATTTTCATTTTATCTATAGTAGAATAATACTGAATATAATGGAATGTATTTTATATTATTAAAAATTAAACATTATATTTAATTTATAAAATATAAACTCAATCTTTAATATTAATACACTTATTGAGTTCACTGAATAGTTTATATTGTGGAAAATGTGTTAAAGAATTTACTCACCACTATCAATTATATATTACTATGTTTCATGCATATGCATAAGCATTTCAAAGAGTTAATATGCAAATTCTATGATGTGTGTTTCATACAATAAGCAATTCTATGCTATAAAATCAACATCATGCTGTCCTTTATAGTTATACTCTCTTAATTTTTTTTCCAGTTTAGGTTGTTCATTTGAAACATTAACTGTCTAAAGGTAGAGGAATGATGTATTTTTGTTAAAAACCTCAAGATTAACTGGTATGTGGTCAATAGATTATAATGTGAACATAAATGAAATAAGAAGATGAGACTATGTGATAGGCTGTTGGCTTGATCCAGATGATGATATCGTGATTTGGTTTAGTATAGAGTTAGTTAGATGGGAAGAAATTGATATGCTCAAGATATGTGAAGTTACTGCCAAGCTAAATTTTTTTTGTAAAGTTAAATTTGATAGGAACTTCAAAACATATGATGAATAAGACATGAGGAGCATGATATACACTTTTAATATGAGCTACTAAGTTGGTGTCTCCTGAACTGTGACATAAACATACACGTTCAGGCATGTTTATGAAGAATAGATTATGCAAAATTAAAATAAACTGTGGGAACATGTTACATCATGTTATATCATGTTACTATAAACTCAAATCAAAATTTAAATAAAAATGTGGCTATTCAAATATGAAATTTCTGAGAAAGAGCCCAAGTTTAAGAGATACAATTTTACAAGTGATTATACTCTTACGAGAGTCCCATAGGTCTGGGGGCTATAGAAAAGACTTGGGGTCAGTAAACCCCAAGAATGTGAGCAGAAATGGAAGAACAGGCAAGGGAACATGAAAATAGTCTGTGTAGTAGATTTATTCTTTGTACTAAAATGGCTGCTGTCAAACATTATAGGCATTTATGCCTTTGGGAAAAATACATATCAAGTATATAAATGAGGACTGGAGATAAAGCTCAAACGTGGAGTGGACCTATTATTTCATCTCTAATACTGCAAAAGCAAACACACACAAAAAATCTCAAAATAGTTAATCTAAGATGGATAATTGGATCCATCTATTCTCCTTCTTGGTATCTTCTCCAAAGAATCTAAACAGAAAGGATAGGTATCCATGTAGAGACTCATACATGCATAGAACTTCTCCTAAACAGTTTATAAGAATCAGTTATACAATGCATGATGAAATGAACAGCTACTTGGAAGAAAAAGAGACACTATGGTACACAGTGCTGATTCTATAGCATCATGCTGTGAAATCCAGCCACACTGCTATTTTTTGTTCAGAGTGATTTTAGTCTGTTTGGTCTTGTTTAATTTCAACATACGTGAAGGTATGGACAGATATTTTGAAGAGAACGAGAGACACTGTGGCAGCCATTGTAATTCCCCTATTGTCTGGTTTTTAAGGCCTATAGTGCTTTCATCATTTTGTTCTGATCAGTTTAATATTATTTTGTTTTGTATGAATTCATTGTGTATGAAGATATGGACAACTATTTAGAAGAAAACAAGAGACAATGTAATAACCAGTGATGATCTCCATTGTCTCGCTTTGAAATCTATGTCACTTACATTGGTTTTTTCTGATGTGCTTTGTTATGTTTAGTTTTACCCTCTTTAAAATAAAGTTAAAAAAATAAAAGCATCATACCACAGCAATATATGTTCACCCATGTTTATTGCAGCACAGTTTGTAACAAAGAAACAAAAAATTAACAAACAAAAAGTTGCAAACAAACCAAATATCTATAAACCAATGAATGGATAAAAAAAGATGTTCTTTAAAATATAATGCAGTACTACTCAGCCATAAAAAAGATACATTTGAGACACTCATAGCTAAATGGACAGACCTTGAGATAACACATTTAAGTGGAACAAATTGGACACACATCTGTAAAATTTGCGTTGTCTCTCTCGTATAAGAAACTGAAAGTGTAAACAAGAATGAAAATGCATAAAAGATATTGTGAAATATGAAGAAATTGTTCAAAAGAAAAGAGAAACTAGGGGAATGAAGGAATGGGAAAATTGAGAAAAGGATAAAATGGAAACAAAGCTTTGTAAATAAATAGGGGAAGAGGAGGAAAAGGTAGCAGAGAGGAATGGCAAAAAAAAAAAAAAAAAAAAAAGGGGGAGAGCCAAAATATATCACGTCCAGGTACAAATTTCCTATGATGAATGTGATCGGTATCTACACCTGAATTGTACCAATAAACTTAAATAAATAAATAAATAAATAAAAGGTTTACTGCATAGTTTATTCTATTGGTCAAGTGATTTTCTGCTATATTTTGCTTCCAGCTACGATGTTGAATTCTAGTTTTTGTATTCTTTATTTAGCTGGTAGGAAGGAATAAAATGAAAGGTAAACCAGTTCCTTCCTTTGAAGGCACATTTTGCAACTACTTTATAGTATTTCTTCTGATGTCTTTTAGGTCAGTACACAATCACATGGCATAATGACCTACTTATGATGGGAAGCCACAATGGCTATCTAAAAATCTAAGTTCTCTTACTAAGACAAAAGAAGAGTTACCAGTGATAGTTTTGCAATGTAAATATTTACATAAGTGATTTTCATAGAAAATAACCTGTCAAAAATAAAGTACAGAATGCAACCACAACAGCAGCAGCAGCAAAAACAAAAGAACAGAACCTCACTGTTAACCCAACACTGCGAAGCCAAGAAATCTCTGAATCTAAAGAACTTGTTTAGCCATGAGAGAAGTTAGCCTGAGAAAAAAGGAGTGGTATCACAACAAGGTGCAACAATTCCTAGAAGTGAGGGTATTAACAACTGGAAAAGTGTCTGTAGGTTATTTTGTGATTAAAATTTTGGGAAGAAAATTCCCTAAATTACTGACTTCACACTGAACCTACTTTGGATGTGAATAAAGGGCTGCATTGTCCCAAGGCTTGGCTGGGTGGGCGTTCTGTAAGGAGAAGCACTTACCAGCTAGATCTAGCAGCAACTAGGGCTTCTCCATAGGATACAGCATTTCAGTTAAGGTTTTATTATACATTCAAAAATGTAAACCTTTTTTCTTTAAATCCTACATATTGTTATTGTTTAACCTACCACTATCTCTTATCTCTCCCATTCTTTGGTATTTTTAATTAAATTAAGGACTTTTTGAGATTTTTCTCTTACCATCATCCAAACTGGGCAGAATAAGAATTTAATTTCATCTCTTCTGAGTCTTGAATTACAATGAATTTTGCTAAAAAGTACTAATGGAGAAAGGGCACAATCTTCTAAAAAGAAAAAATAGCATAAGCAATAGCATTCAAAAGAAATATAAGTCAATATAGTAAATAATTATTTAAGTTCTGTTTTCTTCTTAAGTGGAAAAAAAGTAACAATTTGGAGCTTGCATGAAGACTATCAAGTTAGACAGATGAAGCACACAATAGAGAGTTGTAAATTAAGGAAGGAATCTAGAATTGCTTAGGAGAATTCAGGGCACTGTTAGCTGACTTTGTCCAAATTGCATTTCAGCGAGAATATTCTGGCAGGATTAGAGAATATGTACCTTTTGCAGAGCCAGATTGGAAGTAGGAACATAATTTAATTGATAGCAGAAGACCTTAAGAGGATGATGAGAATCTGAAGTAAATGAAGGTTAAGAGGCACCATGGTACAATGAATAAGTAATTTAGCTGGCTTTTGTCCCTGCTTCCTGGGAAGGAGTTTACAAACACTTGATATTTGATGAGTGACAGGAGTGTTTTTGTTATTCATGACTGTCTTCTCAGATTACACCTGAGTTTATGTTTATAAAATTACTTCTGCATGGGACTGGCCTTATCCAAAACATATCACCAGGTATCTGCATGAAATGTGGAGGGAATCAGAAGACCCTAAGATTTAATTTAAAATCTGGTCAATGATTCAGTCAACCATGCCAATCTAAAGTGATCTGAATAAAACTTACATATACAAAAGCTTTGGTAACAGTATTTCATGTAAATTTTGATGGTCACAGAAGAGATATCTCAACCAAAAGGCAAGTTGAGTCACACTGAGTTTCAGAACAGAGTATATTCAAGCCAAAATGATAAAAGTCCACCTATCAAAGCATATATTCTAGTTGCCCAGAGCAAATGCTTCTAAATGGCATCTATAGGAACTGGTATTATAGAGTATGCATTACAAAAAGAAAAAAAGAAAAGAAAGAAAGCAAAAAGTTACAGCAAGTTTGTTGTTAACAATTACATTGGTCAAGAATAGCACAGTTGATTAATTGTTACTTATGATAAAAAGAATTGAAATAAGTGGGAAAAGGCTTTTCATCTTTATGATGTCAGAAAGTATACAATAACCTGCAAGTGCAAGGTCACAATGACCTACATGACAGCTACTTTATGTCTTTTATTTCCACTGGCTTAAGCAATTTGTGACTTCATTTTATTGTAGTTTTTTATTTTTGAAATTTAAAATCTTTTCTCTGTGAAGTATCTTGGCTCTAGGAATCTTAGTATTTGGGATCTTCCCAGACTTCATGCTATTTAACTTTATACCTAACCCTTATTTGCTATTGTAAAAACAAAAAACAACAAAAAACCCCCACTTAATTGATTTCTTTGAGTCATTCTACTAACCGATTGAGACTAAGAGGGTATTGGGGACCCCGAAATCTGTTGCCAATTTGTCATAAGTGCAGGAGCCATGGGAAACCCAGATTGGAGCCTGGGATTTGAAGTGAGGTCAGTTCTAGGGGGACTGTACTCTTAATTTGTGAAGTGGCCCAAATTTGTGCCAGATATATGTTGCAAGGAGCAAAGATAAGAGAGGAAGATGAGGTAGTTCAGATATAAAATAAGTTGGGCGTGGTGACTAGTAAGTTTCCAAATGGAGGAAGTTAAAATTGTATACTAGGTTTAACATCAGAGTATATTCAAGCCAAAATGATAAAAGTCCATCTATCAAAGCATATATTCTAGTTGCCCAGAACAAATGCTTCTAAATGGCATCTATAGGAACTGGTATTATAGAGTATGCATTACAAAAAGAAAAAAAAAGAAAAGAAAGAAAGCAAAAAGTTACAGCAAGTTGAACTGAATTGGAACTAGATGTTCACCTCCGAATATTTAAGCCTGTTTACTACCATGACTATGTGGTGCAACTTCTTGATGTTGTTCATGTTTTGAGCCCTTTTCTGTCACACAGAGCTATGTCAGACACTGAGGGACACCTAGCAGTTACTGGACCTTGTCCACTAAATCTGCTGTTAAGCTTATGTGAGAACCCAAAATGCTTCTCGAAGATCCAATATCTTGGGTACAATAGAAAATGTATGAATGCCTTCCCCACAGTCTTTACACTTCCAACATCTTTTAAAAGCCCAATTTCAAAGACTTCTTTGAGACTCAGTGCAAACTTTTATCTTTAAAACCCTGAAAATTCAAAAAATAAGTTCTATAATCCTAACAAAATTGCAGAGGACAATTATTTGTATCCCCAAAGGGAAGAATATTGGGGGAGAAGAAAATGAGAACAAAGCAAGACTAACACATGACAGGGAAAACGTTAACACCTGTAGCTCTGTGCCTGGTGTGTGAGGCATAGATTAGTAAGTGTAAGTTACACAGGGAAAAGCAGGCCCATCCTGGTGGCCTTAGGGGTTGCAGCACACGTGGCCTCTCTCAGGCTGATTTTGCTCACTACTTATGGCTTTTCAGGAAAGATATTCTACACTCCTGGCAACTCTAATTTTCTGAGGTCTCCACCACACCTTTAGTTTCATTCCCAGAATTACACAGACCCATCTTTCATGGACATATCATCTGGTCTCCCAATCTTTCCTTTGAAATCTTGATGGAAGTATTATGATCTTAAAATTCTGACATTCTGCACACCTAAGTAACCGGCATCATGTGGACGATGACAGGGTCTGCCCCCAGCGTGAGCAGTAGCCACATCTCTTTGGACCATAGCAGCAGTAACCTCTTCGTTCTTGGATTGCTGGGCATGGTGAAATAAACTGTGGGAAACCGGTTCCCTAGGTGACCTTCCTGGACCAGGGGTCCCTGAGGCTGTCTTCTCAAATGGAAGGTCTCTATTCCTGCAGCCTTGACCTCACAATGTCTGCAGTCTTGCTGATTCCTGAGATGCCTTCAAGGAATCTGTGGTAGATTAACTAGTGAGCAACTTGTAATATCCAACTAAACTGAATTAGCATAGTTCTGGGTGTGGAAGACCCACCTGAGAATTGTTGTCAACAGCATAAAAGAAGGGAACTGAAGAGGAAGCTGTTGTGGTGTTCATCCTCCTGGAAAAACTTATCACCCTGGGTGTCCTGATATGAACGTGGTTTATTCAGTTGTGAGATGAGCTTGAGACCTCACTGGTGTGGAGCATGGCTGTGGTTCTCTTTGCAGGAGTTCTGGTCCTTACTTTGATTATTACTTCCTGGTTACAGTGTAGATCTCTCAGCCTGCTGATTCAGATCCTTCATCCTGCTGGCACAGAATTTCTAGCTTGCACTGCTGATCTTTGGGTCTTCCCAGTGAAGATTCTTGGTACAGACTTGCATGAGACATTGTTGTGGGTGCATGTCTTCCAGTTGGACTCATGAAGGAAACTTCCATGGGCTATAGGTATTTAACTGGACTTGTATAGGATATTGCCATGGGATCTAGACCCTCAGTTGGATTCTTTAGGTCTCTAATGTGTGGACAAATCTGCATTTGATTCTTTGGATGAATATTATAAAATAATCTTATAAATTCTTTGTCCTGTATTAAATGCTTTCCCTTCTAATCCCTGACTAGAGCAGTGTCTCTCTCTCTCTCTCTCTCTCTCTCTCTCTCTCTGTCTCTCTCTCTCTCTGTCTCTTTCTCTCTCTCATACCAGGAATCGAACTCAGGATCTAGCACTTTCCAGGCAACAGTATCTTTCTTCTTATTTGAGTTTGAGTTCGAAGTAATACCTCCTTTGGCCTCAACTTTACCCATTGTTTGTTTTAGGACCAAATGTAACTTTTTCAATTATCTTTGCTCTGCTTTTTTCCCCCCTGATTTTCATAATGGAACTGTCCAAAAGCAACCAGCAATACTTATTTCACTGAATGTTGAGCTTCCTTTAAATTTCCTGCACCGGATCAATTAATTCACAGTCTCTCCAAAATTTAAGAACATGTATAAAATGTAATCAGATTCTTTGGCAAAAATGTAATATGAATGACATCTATTTCATTTCTCAAAACAGTTCTTTTGTTTCCTTTTGAAAGCTTGTAAGTGAAATCTTAATTGTCTGCATTCCTATCCGCACTGTGATTTTGTGAGCTCCAACCAGAATTGCCAATCAAACCCTGCTTACAATATTCTCGAGCTACTCTGGTCTGCATCTCCAAACTTTTCCAAACGTTAAAGGCATCTAAACCACATGGTCAGGTATAATCACATCATTTACTTTTCCGTTATCAATTATCTAAACTCTAACCAGAATTGCCTATCAAGTTCTGCTTGTCACATTCTCGGACTTCTGTCCTCTACATCTCCAAACCTTTCCAGTTTCTTTCCCGGATACTATTCCCAAAGCCTTCTGAACCGCAGAAGGCTTCTCTGTTGCCAATTTTCTGTATTAACTTTCCCAGTCATGGGACTAAATATCTGACACCTTCCAATTAAGGAGGAGTTTATTTTGTCTCACTCCTTCAGAGGGTTCCAGTTATGACTGACTGGTTACCAGGCAGGGCCATCATGGCAGAGGACATGGTGAGGCAAAGCTTCTCCCGTCATGGTAGCTGGGCAGTGTATCAGAGGAACAGCACCAGAAAGGAAGGGAGCAGTGTCAGACACAGTACCTTTGGTCACATCTCCATGATCCACACAGATCTACCCAGAAGGGTGCTGTACTAAACTTCTAGGGAGCCCTCAAGCCAGTCAAGTCGACAATCAGCTTAATGAGGCGCTCGATAAGGGCTATTGCTAGATAGATGAGCTAGGCAAAGGATTTTATATATAAGATAGTATTCACTAAAAAGGAGAAAATTTTGCTAACTATAGATTATACCTCGTTATCTGCTTTTTGAAATAGAATTGTTTTGGCTAAATAATGTCTAAATATTTAGATGAAAGGAAGAAATACTAACTAGAAATACAGATCCAGGTATCAAACATTAGATGCTTGGTAAAGATAATTTAAAAAACCCAGTATACTCATGTCTACATTGATTTTTAATATATACGTATATATAATATATATATTTGAAGTTCAGTATGTACAATTTATGCAACTAGAATAAGTATGTGACTAGCTTTATTATTTTTTATTGCAAACCTGAATAGTTGTTATACATTAATTTTTATAAAATATACAGGTATATTTTCATTTAATACAAGTAAAGATAAAAGTTCTCTTTTTCCAGGTAAATTAATAATTAGCCCATAGTAAGTTAATTTTGCAATTAAATGTTATTGGTTCTAAACTTAGAAGTGTCTGTACAACTTTCACAGCTACAAATAGAAGGTGATGTTTCAGCAAGTACTTGTGACTTTTAATTTTATTTTTGTTTAATAAGATGAAGAATCTAAAGACAGCATTAAGCTTCCTCTATTAATTGTAATTGAAGATTAGGGCAGACATCAGTTCGAGAAGATTGATGAAATTGATTTATAAATAAATTTTCAATGCTAGTAGTTCTTTAGGAAATTAGGTTAAAACATATTTACAATTGTGTATTTATTGTGGATTTTGTTTTATGGGGGTTTTGTTTTAGTTCTTTGAGAGGGTCTTACTACTTTGCCCATGCTAATTTGGAATTTCTTGACTCCAACAACCCTCCTGCTTCAATCTCCCAAGTAATGGATGATACTCACATTCTACCATTCTTGGCTGCAATTGTGTAGATTAAAATCATGTTACTAAATAATCGTTGCTGTATAGCTGTATGCACAATTGTCAAAAGAATAATACATTTCTTGTAATAATTCCTGATTATGTTTTCTCTGATGTTTTTCCTTTCAATTCTGATATATATTATTTGAAGAATAAATGAGTTCTCATACTGCATTTGGTGTTGTCATTACACATGATTACCAGATCACTCCTTTAACAAAAACAAATAATTAAATGAATTTATGAAATTATCAGATATCTTAATTAAACTGATTAACTCAAAGCATCATTTCAATTAAAATTAGCTAATTGTACGTTGAATTATTTATTTTGTCTTGTGGTCTTTATTATGGATTAGATGATACTCATCTTGGCTACATCAGTCTTCTGCATGGTTGGCTTCAATGTTGATTTAATAGGTTTTATTTCCACTTACTTATATTTCATCATTTTAACTTTTGATGTAATAATATACTAATATGTTATTTTATAACTCACTTTTAAAATAGCAGTGTATTATATTAGGAGAAAAATTTTTGTTTGCTTTTATGGATGCAACTTTTTAGTTTTTAAAAGAGTTTAAATTTTACTACATAAATGTATTCTTTTTAAAATGCTAGATAAGAAAATGCATAGCTGAGTACATTTTATACATCATGAAAACTGTTTATTAAGTAAATTTTATATTGATTTTCTATGTAATATATGGCTTAAGGCTTCTAAAAGAAGAGAAATAATGCATTCATTGAACTCCAGCGCTAGGGTAATATATCTATAGGTTATGAATCTCCAGACAAAATCTAGAAATATTCTCCTGCACAAAAAGAACATGATTGTTTTTCTTAAGCTAATATAATTAGCTCTATTTTTTACTCTGCTCTCTGTACACCAATAACAAAAACCCAAACACATTCATGCATGAACACAAGTTCAGAGAGGCTTGGGGAGAAAGAAAGTCAGAGTTTGTGGAACATGTTGGAAGAATAGAAGATTTCTTCCTGTGTATTTCCTGTAAAACTGTGCTGCAATTAATGCCCAAGCCTTGTTTTGTTGTTGTGCAAAGAAAGATATGGTATAATTTTATTTATCTGGAAAAGTGAATATTTCTTCTAACTCTTGGTAAATGCGTTTTTTTCATGAATGAAACAGATACCACGTATTTCACTGAAACTCAAATTCTCACAACAGGAAAAGTCTTTTGAAGATTAAAACAGACTTACCACCAGAGTGAGACAGAACACGATTGTCTCTCCTTTCTGTGCTTAAAACAAATAGGAGAACCAAATGATAACACATGCGAAGTCAATTTCACTGTGAAGTCAATTCCTTTTCTCTTAATTCATCCACAGATTTATAATTTATAACAGCTAGCAGCACAAAAATGAAGCAAGACTGGACCCTGTTCTCAAGGAGCTCATATTTTGCTGATCATATTTCTCATCAAGTCTGCTATTTTTGAGATTTCTTAATTTCGGTCCTTAAGCAGATTGCCATGATCAACATAAAAGGTGGTTTTTGGTCTAAGAGACTTTGCCTTTAGACACCTTTTCCCTGTCACCACTTCAGTTCCCAGACATTAGACTAACCCTCATCTTACCTTTCTCCTCCCATCTTTCTGCTTTAGTTCATTTCATTTGACAACTACTTTGAGCAAGATGCTCACATGGGAGAGACAAGGTAAGGCGTGAATCCATTCCTGCTAGAGATCTAAACACTTTTTGAGCTTGCCAGAGTTAGCAATATACTTTGTATTAATTTTTCTAAAAGTAGGTTTTGAAAATTTTATCTGTCAGTTGAATAGAACAAAATCCGCAGAGTTGACTGGGTACTTGTAGATACAGCATTTATTGATTCTGTCTTTAAGTTATTTTAAGAAACAGAAAGTTCATACCTGCAATTCTGCTTGACTTTTTGTGTGTCAGTTTTCTTCCATTTTCTGTTGCTTTGGGTAATAGTTCCATCATCTTTCAAGATAGTTTTTGGATCTCAGAGGAACAGGAGGAAGACACTTAGGATAAAACTCGTTATTGCCCAAGTGCCAGGGTGAGAATTGGGCATCACCTCTGAGCTGAATGCCCTTATCTCATGTCTTCCACGAGAGCGTCTTGCTTAGAGTAGCTGCCAAATCCAGTAATGACATAAACTGCCTCCTGTGAACCTTTAAAAATGTCCACTCCATTTTCTGGTACTTCTTTTGCACACTAAATTTAAAACCACAGAATACCTATACCTAACATGAAGGCAAAAGAGAAATAAGAATTTGAAGGTTATTTTATCTTAGCAGTGACACCCAGAAGAAAGTATTCGGTTCAAAATAATTGGCTTAGGAATTTCCACTTATTTTGAAGCTTTTATTTTCACTACAATAAAATGCATTACTTTAGGCAGATTTCTCAATTAGGTGAAGGATTTTTTGCCATTAATAGTAATCATTGAAAACAAATTTTACTCATAAAGCATTTGACAAAATGGCCTGAAATTTATAATTTATTTAAAGTGAGAAGACAGAATGTATTTTAGAAATTATTCAAACTTTTAAGGAAGAAGTATGGTTGGGAAAACAGTATAATCCTTTAAATATAGAGTTAAATTTAATTTGCATGCTGTGTTAGCTTTCCATCACTGTGACAAAATACTTGAGGAATACAACTTAAAAGAGGAAAGATTTATTTTGGCTCAAGGTTTCAATCAGTGGTTGCTTCTCTGTTGTTTCTGGGCCTATGATAAGCAGGGCATTTTGGCAGAGAGGACACAGTTGAGTAGATGTACTCATGTTGTGGCAGTCAAGAAATAAACAGAGAGGGGCCGGGGACAAAATATACTCTTTAAAGGCATACCTCATAGTGATCTACTTTTTTCAAATAGATCCCTCCTCCTGAAGGTTCCACCACCTCCCAATAACATCACAAGCTTTCAACACATGAGTTTTTGAAGGGAAATCCAATTTAAAACCATAACATTCTTCTCCCGGTCCCCCAAAACTCCAGTACATCTCAGTACAAAATGAATTTATTTCCTCTCCAGTATTCTCAAATTCTCAAAAGTTCCAGCATTACTCGAGAGAGTGCAAGTTCAGAGTCTATATCTGCTGAGACTCAAGACAAATCCTTAGCTGTGGGCTATAGTAAAACCAAACAAAGCCAAACCAAAATGAACAAAGTAAAAACAGGTTACATACTTTCAACATGAAAGGACACAAACTAACCATTCCATTCCAAAAAGAAGATATAGGAGAATATTAAGGAATGATCAGACCAAAACTAGACAGATACCCAGAAGGAAAAACATTAGCTAACACATTCCATATAAAATTTTTGGGTCACATGGTGGCATGGTACAAGTTCTAAAGGTGTTGGGAAGTCCTGCTTCTATGTTCTAGAAGCCTTAGCCCACAAGATCCTTCTCTTGGGCTGCTTTTGCTTGGTGCACAAAGTTTTCCTCGGCAGAAGTTTCATGTTAATAGCAATACTTTTTTCTGGTATGTGTTTGGGAGGAGGACAGGTGTCTTGAAAACAGGCTGCACTAGGTAGCCCAGGTTGGGCTTGAACTTACAACCCTCTTGCCTCAGATTATAGGTGTGCACCATCATGCCCAAGAAAATTCCTAGCTTTTTGTGTTCTCCTTTGCAGAGTCAGCTTTACTCAAATGTTTCACACTTGGCTTGCGCATAGGGAATTCAATGGTGACACGATACCTGGCTTCCCAGGCCTCACTCTGGAATCTGAGTAGAAAACTCTATGACCCCACTCTCAGTTCTAATTTTTTGTGTTAGTAAAGTTATATCCCTATGACAAAATACCTGCCAAAAGCAACTGAAAAAGGAAGGATTTATTTTGATTTAAGCTTTCAGAGTTTTCAACCTATGATTGTGTGGTTTGTTTCTTTCTGGGCCTATGATGATGCAGAGGATCATGGCAAAGAAAGCATAGAGAAGTAGAAGTACTCACTTTCTAGTAGCCAGAAAGGGGAGGCACGAAAGACAAAAGGAAAGGAGAGAGCAGGATGGAATTTTAAGTACAAAATATACCCACTCAAATGCATCCTCCCACTTTCTCAAGTAAGTTATGCTTCCTCAAGTTTCCACCACCTTCCAATAAATCTAGTAGCTAAAGATCAAAGATTAAATAAGTGAGCTTTGGAGGACATCCCAGATCTATACAATAACAGGTAACGTCATAGGAATCAAACAGAGAAATATACTCATGAACAAATGTGACACTTAGAAATTTGTCTTGCATGTGATGGCACTAAGAGGAGCAAAGATGGATGAAGTAGATAAATAGCTGAAGAGTTAACTTCATCTTTAGTCATACTCATTAAATTCTTGTTTTATCTCTAGAATCTAATGATGTTGTATCTTAGTGCAGTAAGAGTTTTGCAAAAGATTTCAATTAAGTGTATTCCAGGACATTTGATCTCTGTTTTACTTGACCTGATACTGTGTTGATATTGAGAACTTTTATCAGCCTCTATCAAGCCTAAGATAAAAAGCCAATTAATTTTACCCCGAAACTGGACAAGCAGATCTGATTTTAACACCTTTTTAAACTCTGTGAAGCAAAGCCATAAATGTTTTTCAATATCTGATCCTAACTCTATAAGGCCTCTGAACTTACCACTTCAGGGCAGAAAGACATAACATATGCTTTCATATTAACAAGTTTCATGCCAGTATGTTTGTTAAGGAAGATAGTCTAATGAGTTGTCAGGGAAATAACTATGCCTCTGTACTACCCTCAAGTAACTCCTAGTTCTTTGTTGGTTGGAATATGATTAAAAATATAATTGATGAGACTACCTGTCCTGCCATCAGAGAAAGCAGATTTTTTAATATGTAAATATAGCATTTTGCTAATAAAAATAACTTTTATTTATCATTTCATATTAGACCAGTGTCTGGTTAGGAAATTTCTCGTATGTGTAGATATGTCTTTCCTTCCAGTTTCTATCAAGATCTTAGATTCTTTCCATTTCACTGAGCCCTGAGATCCTTGCTTCTATACCCCCATGTGGAAAGAGAGAATGTAGGGTTACACTTTAGTTTTTAAGTCTTGGCTAGAAAGTTATATATTATTCCTACCTTTATTCTATTGGACAAAATTCAATTCCATGACTCCATCTAACCACAGACAAAGCTGCAGATGCAATGTACCTGGATGCATAGGATAAAAAGATAAAACATTGAAAATTTAAGTGGTCTTAGACACCATAAAGCAATCCGTTAATCAAGAATCCATGGCAGTACATGGAACACGTTCACTTCTTTTCTAAGTGAGTTAATTTAAAATCCCATCTAATAGCCCCTTCCAATGAGTGGTTCATGTTATTCAGATGATGTGCATTTCTCTCCACCTGCCCGAGATGTTACTATGGTATCCACTGAAAACCCACATTCTTTATAATTTATTTTCAAGGATTTCCTACACCCAATGTATAATGAGACATGATAATTGAAACAAAATTGCTTAGAAAGAACAGAATGGAAGATTCATGATTTAGTAACTGCTTCATGGCAGTTATTTAAATATTATAGGCATGCATTATGAAAGACTAATCTGGGATTAAGGAAAGGTCCTATGGACCCAGGTTTTGTTCTCTGATAAAATTCCTTTCTAAAAATATTTTTCAAGTTTCCTTCTTCTCCCTCTTAGGAAATACTTCCTTGTCTATTTCCCTCCATGGTCGAATCTAAAGTGGGGGATGAAGAATATGTCCTCTTCAGGGAAACATAGCTACAGCAGCTGCTTCATGTCAGAAGCTCATCAAATACCCCTGGGTTATTTTAGTAGAGGGTTTTAAGACTCAGCAAACAGTCATAGACTATTTTTAGGCCAGGCTTGCAGTTTCGCTGGCAATACAATTTCCTCAAAAACTTAGGAAGCTTTTTATCTATTTTCTTCCAGGCAGCTCCATGTGCCAATAAATACAAAGCTGTACCCAAAAGTCTTCCCTAAGCTTGACTTTTTCTTTTACTATCACCATGCACCTCCTTTCTGATTAATGACAGTCACCTTACGGTTACACAGAAGAAGGATCTTGGATAATATTCTTAATTAGATTTTTTCCTGCTAAATTGAGTCACTTTAATTAAAAACTTTTCTTAGAGCTTTTTGCTAAGAAACTTTTTTATGACCTACTTTTATTTTTCCTTTTCCTTTTGTTTTACTCTTTCTGCATATGATCTAGAGAAATCAGCATTTCTAATTCTATAGTGCACTTTCTACATTTCTTTCCATCTCTCCTTAAAAATAAGCACCTTCTTTCATGGACAGATTTTTTTTGTATGATGAATTCTAATTAGGAACTCCAAGAAAGACAGTGGATAGGATTACTCCATGTGTTTCAAGGCACTGAATTGGATCAATAAGTATGTGGTCTTCATATCAAGTTGTCATAGGTGGATTCGTACTGTTTTCCACTTCATGTGGCTTACTATTTTTCCCTCTGAGACTTTTGTTTCAGTTCTTTTACCTCCCGCTTTCCTACCACAAAATTAACTCAGTTCAATTTGTGCTGATTTTAATGGACAAATAGCATCATCTTTCTAAGTAAGAACTTCTGTATTAGTAAGGGCAGCCTATTATAGTGAACAAGCCCATTCGGTAGAAACAAATGAATGTTCATTTTGCTTTCAGATGTGAGGCCATTGTACTTATTTTTTATGTGGATCTCATGGAAAGCTTTCTTCCATATCTGTGATTTGGGGACCCAGGTCCTTTCAAATATTGTCTGTGAAATAACGTAAGTTCTTAACACTGTAAGTTTCAATTGTCATAAGCTTGACAAGTGTCAAAAGAAAGAAAGACATTGGAAAAATCTGCAATAGTTGTTAAGGAACCAGGTAATCTTTACAGTTTCTCCCTACATTTTACTGGGTTATAAGACAGAGCAGTCACATGTAACCCCCAACCTCTTGGGCTAAACAATTAGGAACTCAGTAGCAACATTTGATAAAATTAGAAGCACTAATTGAGTTAAAATAAATATGGAGATTAGAGATTTCAGTGTTGAATTTGCACAAATATGCAAAAGTCTGAGATCCTTAAAAGACATTCAAGTAGAGATTTTAATTAGATAGTTTTATGTTCAAGTCAACAGCTAGGAATAATTTTAAGGTTACTGATAAAAATTTAGAAGGCACTATGCAATAAATATATACGTATAAAACTGTAGGACCAGATGAGTTCACTCACACATTTTTGCAGCAAGGGAGAGATAATGGCTAAAGACAGAACTCCAAAGCACTCCAAAAGATGTTGGGGCAATTCCAGCAAAGAAATGTAAGAAAGAACTGTCAATGGATTAAAAGAAAAACTAGAAGATTGGAAAACTCTGAATTCCAAATAAAGAAAACATTTCAAAAAGAAATCTGTGCCCTATGAGATCAATAAGATTAAGGCCAAAAGTAGAAAATTAAATGTAAATGAGTTTCAGTAGTAACCTTAACAGGAGCAGTGAGTTTGGAGTAGTGAGAAAACGCTGAATCTAACTTCTGTTTTGAGAGAATGGAACAGGAAAGGGAAAACGTATTTGCTAGAAGAGAAAGAGGAATTGTATGAGAGCGAAGCCTGAGCCCTGCGTGGTGGGGTGGGCTTCAAATGCTGGCACTCTGGGAGGCTAAAGAAAATAGTAAATATGAACCAATGCTGAGCACTTCAGGAACTTAGTGAGAACTTACTGCAAAACAAAATAAACAGGTAAACAGATAAACAAAGTTTTTAAAAAATCATAAAAATCCTGGAGATATAGCTCAGTGTCAAATCCTGAATTCAATCTGAGTATCATTAAAAAAAACAAAAAAAACAAAAAAAAGAGCAAACTATGTTAGGATCATTATAAATGATTAAATAGAGGACAACTGAAGAGATAAGAAAAAATATACTCATAAAGGAGAAAAGGATTGGTTTTTTGTACATAAAAGAAAGCTGGCCTTAGAAAGTGAATGCATCCCTTTTCTGAAGAGAAATACTAGGTTTGTGGGTTAGTGATGAAAAATAAAGATAGACTTTGATTCCTTTTCTTTTCTTTTTCTCTCTTAAGGGGAATAAAATTAGAGTGAGGAGTGCTTATTGAAAATGAAAGGAAACCAAAAAAATGCTTTTCTCTAAAAAGGTTACTTTGTTCCAGTATGTGACCCAGGAACTTCTGTGGGTTGGCAGGAACATGAAGGCCAAGAGGGCATCATGAAAGGCCTTACGGGCCTTGGCGTGTGTGGCTTTCACGGGATGCGTACAACTATGGGGGAGAGGACTCAATCTAGAATGCTGGCCTAAGCAGGAGCTTGGTTTTGTCGGGTTTGAACAGCTTCAAGTAATAAGCTGCTTCAGCTCAGTCTTGAACTTTACAGTCATGACTGAAGCAGAAAGTGAACAATAGAGAAAGAGTCTTTATGTCAACCTTTTAGAAATGAAATCACTTTTTTAGCTTCCACAAGGCAGACTCCCGTATGTCCTATAGAGTAGTACTTTTCAAACTAGCTTTGGGGAAAGAGTGTTTTTAACTGTTAAAATTTATCCTGGGTAGGTATGCTGTAAATTGTAATAAAGATTAACTTTTAAAAATTGAGTAAAAATTTATGAAAGATGAAAATATAGGAGTTTTTAATCATTAGATTTAATGGACATGTGATATATACTACAATAAATGTAATCAGGAAAATCAAAACAAGGAAAAATTTTAAAATGCTAATTTAAATACATTATGTACTTAAAATATTTAAATTAATCTGTCTCTCTGTCACTCTTTTTAATGGGGGAAAGAGGAATGACCAGACGTATGACTTAGTATGCTATATATTATTCAAGGGCTAGGTGTTGGAAGGAATATGATTAGATAACTGGTGACAAGAAATATAAGAGAGAGGAGATAAATAGATCTCTCTTGAGTGGGTGAGAGATCTGAATATACTTGCATCCATGTCAATACTCACCAAAGGGAAATGTAAACTTTAACAATTAAGTGGACTGACAATGAAGTGGATTGAATGCCCTGTGTTTTGCACACTAGTCAGTCTTTTTGCAACACTCCATTTGTTTTAGTTCCTTTCCTCATTGCTGAGACAAAATACTCAACACCCAAAGTTAAAGGACAAAGATTTATTTTGTCACATGGCTTTTAGAGATTTCAGTCCATATCTGCTGGCTCCAAGGCAAGTGGAATGACACAGTGACATGACAGAGGGGATAGAGTCCACAGCAAGGCAGGTAGGAAGCAGAGAAGGGGCCAGCAGCAGCAGCCACCCTGCCTTCCTTTGTTTGCCCTTATATTCCATCCATGCTTACAAGACGATTGGTGGGTACCACCCACACCATGGCGAGGCTTCTGTTATCCACACCAAGAATATTTATCTCAGTTTAATTTAAGTTTATAAGCATCATAGTCTGAAAAACATCTTGGAGAGAATTGATCTGACATTTTGCTCTCTGAAACCGCCTTCCCTCAGAGACTGGAGTTTCTGCCATGATCTTTGTCAATACTAACTAGTAGATACTAGGAACGTCATTTTGTCTGAGGAAATGATTTTGTGAAGAGTTGGCTTGTTTTTAAACTTGGTGAGCATGAAAGTGGTCTATAATAATTCTACAAAAGTTATCTCCAAATGTTGTTAAACATTTTTATTGGTAGATAACAATTAAATTAAATTTATAGGGTACAATGTGATGGAGGTGATGGAGGTGTCAACACATGTATGCATTTTGAGATGCATAGTAGACCAGTGTCCAAACCATCAGCCTATATGTATTTGAAATATACATTCTTTTTAGCAGGGCATGGTAACACATGCAAATACTCCTGGAAGTTGGAACAGGAGGATTTCCATGAGTTCCAGGCCACCCTGGGCTATGTAATGAGTTCAAGGCCCACCTTGAATACATGCCAAGATCCTACCTCAAAAAGTCAAATATGTAGAGACTATAGTTGATAATTATAGTAGTGTATTAGTCAGGGTTTTATTAGAGGAGACAGATATAACATAAGATATACAAATGTATAAGGAATTACAAGATTGGCTTATGATAGTCAGCCACAGAGTCAGATGAGGAAGCCTGTAGGGTCTGCAAGTCAGAAGTCAAAGGATTCAGTCAAGGTCTGGAGTTCACTGCAGTGTCCCATGCAAGTCCGTACCAGCAGGCCAATGCGTCTGTGACAGAAGGTTGAAGAATCTATGCTGGAAGTCTGTAGAATCTATGCCAGAAGTCTAAAGAATGCAAGGCAGAAGCTGAAGAATCTGCACTAGAGGCCAAGAGACAACATCCAAGCTGAAGGCGAAGACTGAAGATCCTCTGAAGAATGGAAATTCATCTGTCCTTCCGCCTTCCACTTTATACAATGCAGGAGATGAGTCACCCCAGGGTGTAGAATTGCTAAGTCAATGTAGTTAAGCTTCTAAATGTCTCAAATTGACACAATCGATCAGCCACTACAAATAGTGAATAAACACAGTTTCGGAGTCTTTGATCCCTGGTACAAAGAAAAGAAAAGAAAAGAACCCCTTCAAGAACATCCCTCCCTCCCCCGCCCCTGATGTAATTTTTCCCAACTATACTGCCTAAAAATTCCACCACCTCCCAATAGCACCAAAGGCTGGGAACCAAGCCATTAACTCATATGACTTTGGGGCGACTTAATATCTAAACTGTAACAGTTATTTTGTTTTGAAGTATATCACCATGACTTCTTCCTCCTAACTAAACTTTTAACCTTTTGTTCAACATTTCACCTTTCCTGGCCTGCCTTTCCTAGCCTTTCCCCCATACTCAGATGCTATTTCTTCTCTTTACTTCTTTGAGTTTGGATCTACAAACCAGTGAAGTATGTGATACATTTATCTCTGTGCTTAGTTTTTGATGTGGTTTGTGTTCCTGCGGTTCCTCCCCAAGCCTCAGCCAATCATGGACAGACTAAATCTAGTATTTGTGATTGGTTTGTTGTCTAGCGCTTGGATTGTTGGTTGGAGTGTTTCACCTGCCCTGGGGTGGAGCCAGGATATTTGGACAGGAGGAAGGCACATCTTTCTCTTTTTTTGTTCTTGCTTGCTGTTTGCAGCCACCATGAAACGGCTGTCCACCCACCGTACCACCTTGTTGCTTGGAGCCAACTAAGCATGGGCTGAAACCTCCAAATATTGTAAGATAAATAAACCTTTCCTTCTCTAATTTTGGACATCATGTATTTTGTCTCAGCAATGAGAGAAAAGTAACCAACACAGCTTATTTCACTTAACATAATGTTCTTTGTATTTATGTGTGTTGCCATCAATGACAGCTTTTCATTCTTTGAAAAGTTATATAATATTTCATTGTGTATTTGTACTTACAGTCAACTCATGTGTTGATAAATTGCTTCCAAATAATAACTACAGTGAACAGCGCTGCAATGAACAAGAGAGAGAGAGATTTCTTCAATATACTTATTTCAATTCCTTTAGCTATATGTGTAGGCCTAGATATAAGGTTGCTGGGATACATGGTAGCTATATTTTTAGCTTTTGTAGTGCTTCCATATTATTTTCCAGTTTCTATATGGATTTAAAATTTTATCAATAGTGTACAATTCTCTTTTATCCACATCTCTGCCAGAACTTGCTATCTTTCATCTTTTTTAACAATAGACATTCTAACAGGTATGAGATCATGTACCATTGTAATTTAAATTGAATTTTCTTTATATTAGTGATGTCAGATATTTTTCATGTTTTTTGGCCTTTTAGTTATCTTTTTAAAAAAATATATTTAAATCATTTGCCTATTTTTAAAATAGGGTTGTTTTCTCATTAGTAATTTGAATTCCTTGTGAATTTTGGGTATGTGCTATTTATTAATGAGGTACATCAGAAACTTGACATAGAATTAATTCAACTCATGAGGCTATAAAATTACACAATAAATCTCATCCCACTGAGAGTTTAACAAGTCTACATAAACATTGAGATTAAAGAAAGTACCAAATTGCAGAGATATTTTTGGCTTTAATTTCTTCTGTTATTTAACTCAGGGTAGAATCATATTTTGATATTGCTAATTACTTTATATTCAAACTTATAAAAGCTTTAATTTATAGATTTCTATTTTTTGTAACTCAACCACAGACTAAGGGCTTAGAAGGTGACTAAGAGCATTAGAAAAAAGGAATTAGATGATGGAAGTAGACTGACATATAAATTTTACTATCAAGATTATATTTTGTTATTGGAACATTTAACCTTGATATTTGATTTTATATTAAAAGTTTTGAATCAGGAGTGGTGGTGCACACCTGTAATCCCAGTACTCAGAGACTGATGCAGGAGGTTCACTGTGAGCTCAAGACCAGCCTAAGCTACGAAGTGAATTTTAGGCTAGCTTCAACTGCATAGCAAAACCATGTCTTAAAAAGACCCCCCCCCAAAAAAAGCCCCAAAATACAAGTTTTGATATTCTGGATCTGATTATATGTAATATGTAAATATGAGATAAGTAATAAAACAGAGTGGCTTGAAATTTAATTTTGTTGTCACATATTTTAGTAACCATTATTGCTTAATTTGATCTGTTTATCAGTAATCCCTAGAGAATTTTCTTAATAGGCTTTGGCACTGAAAGACATGACCATAATACAAAAGTGGGACTTTCCAATGAGAAGGTTTATGACCTTTCCTAGGTGATGGGATTGTAAGGCCAAAGTGCTAGCTGTATAGATTGATTGATTTAACTGAACAAATTATGTCTCTCAGAATTTGTGACCATATTTGTTCACTGTTTTACTTTACAAATATGTGGGGAACATTACGTATAGTGTAAGATAGCTGTAAAATTCCTGTGTCAGATGCCTGACCAAGTGACCTATTAGACAATCTTTATAGATCTGGAGTTCCAGATTCAGTAGATAATTTGTTCTGAATAATCATATGCTGTAACCTAGACTTTATCAATATAAAAATTATTCTGTGCCTTTTAAAAATAATTTTATTTTATTCCTCAATTGAAACAATTTGTACAAAGAAAAGTATTTTTAGTATGTTAGGATACTTCTAAAATTTTCATCAGAGTAATTTAAATGAAGAAAAAGCATAAGCCTATAACCTTAGCAAGTTCAGATAAAGCCTTGTTTTTATTTTTATGTCCAAAAATGATATAATTAATTCTAAATTAGCCCAAGTATTCACTATTGTGCAGATACTTTATGAAAAATCATTTGTAAAAATTGCGCATTGTAAATCCAGAGTCAACTAATGTTTTAAAATAGTTGAATGCATAGCTTATAAAATGTTAAGAATGTCTTAGGCTTAAGCTTACATAGTAGTAGAGAGGAAAAGTGGTTTATAATGATATGCTAAAAAAGTATGCAATTTTTGAATATTGAAAATGCAAGACATTTTTCCCCTATAAATTGTTGCTAAATCTGTAGTAGAATGATTGATAGTGATGCTCCAAGGAATTGTCAGTAGCATAGGATCAACCACTGTTTGCATTTAAATGCTTAGTTTTATACAAATCCATGCACATAAGCAGGTCATATGCAGTGTTCTTGTAATGCTGTGCTGGCTGCCTTCAGGTTTACGAGTGAGTAAATTAATGAAAATGCATAAGGGAAAAAGACTGTAGACTCCATCAGGCTGGAAGAACTCTGCAAATTTGAGGAGAGAGTATATAGGAAGTCAATAAATAGCAGACACTAATATAAAGAAATGGAAAACTTTAAGGATGTTGTTGAAAATAAATACAGGAATGAAAACAGGAATTTTATGCTCCATAGAAGAAAGAGTTGATTCTTGGACAAAAGTTGTAAGAGAAGGGCTGGCTTCAAAGACAGGCAACACAGGCTGGGCACAGACCCCAGTGCTTAGATAGTTCCTTCATTTGTCTTAATGCATTGTTGTTGCCAGGCCTTTACCTTTTCTTTCCTTTTCATTCCTTTCTTTGAGTGATAGTATTTATTTTCAACATAGATTTTCCTAGTGAAGAAATATTTTCCAGGAGAAACTAATATTTCTGAGAGGTTAAACCATTGGGAAAAGTAAAAGACAAATAAACAACAACAACAACAAAAACTTGAATGTAGAATAAAAGAGAAGCATAGGTAGGTGGCCTTTTTTTTTTTTTTGTCATGATGTCACACTTGTCAGGCACTTGTGCCACTGAATTAATTCCCTGGCCCTGATAGGTGGCTCTAAGAAAAGCATAAAAATAACTTTCAGAGGTAAATGGGAATATTAGAAATGTGAAGAATGTCCAAACAAGCAATCCTGCAATCCTGAAATGAGAAAATAAAAATTTTGGTTAAAAGCAAGACCCATACAGTTGAATATTTAATTAATGAACTTGCAAAACAAGTGAATATATTCCTCAGAAAGTCATCAAAAATATATACAGGTATGAAAAATAGGAAAACTAAAATATATAAAGGAGAAATAAAACAATATTTATATATCCCTGAAGGGAGAGATAAATATAGCTAATTAAATAAATAAATAGTAAATGAATATTTAACAGAAATTTGGGCATGAGATACAATGTATAGAAGTATTTTAATCTGAGAAAAAAATCCTTGTCATTTTAAATCACAAAAAAATAGTGACAAAATAAATATTTTTAAATCTAGGTATTAAAAATATCTTCAAGTGAAATATTAGAGTGACAATTTAAATAATGAGTGAACATTAAAATTATTTGCAATTATACATTCACACAGAAAGTCTATCATTGAAAGACACTCCAGAATATTTATTATAGGAAGAAAACTTATCAAGAATAAAAATAATTTGGGTTGTAAATATCAGATATCAATTTCAAATAAACTAATAAAATTTATTACATACTAAATAACCAAATAATCAATGATTTGATATACATTTAATCTATAGTGTGACTCTAAATTCCTGTGTCAGAACAACATGCTAGTAATTGATTTGAGAGAGAGATAAAAGGGAATTAAAAATGTGACAGACTAGGTTGGACAAAGGCACAGAGTTTGATCAGTAAGCAATTTGAATAAACTTGGAGATTATCTATAAGATGGTACCTATTTTCTACTAAGTAAAGTAGTTCCTGTTAGCTGTGAATTAGAATTTCTGTTAGCTACCTTCTTTCATACTACTGTAAAATTTGGGAGACCCAATCAACTACTTGAATATGTGAAATCCTTAACTTATGGATCCAAACCATATAAAGGATTCATTAAAACATAAATGACGGTTCCAACTTCAGGGTTTCTGATATAGAAACCTGGTGTAGGGTATACATTTTTATTTCTATTAAATTTCTTAATAATGCTGATATCACTAGATAAGAAACTATTTTATAATCCCTCTTTTATTTCATTGGTCATGTGGGAAAAACACTACAATGGGATATGTTATGGATTAAACACTGGTGGTCAACAACTCTAGCTGAATTAAAGCAGCATGGTGCTGAGTACAGATGGCTCACCCCAGGAGAGTTGCCAGCATGGAGATGTGGAGAAGAGGAGCTGGCGTTGTGGGTTCTCTTAAGTGTTGCTGTTTTGAGCAGTTGGTTCCGGAGAAGCTCGTGATGTCTAGCTTCCCCAACATGTGTTAGACCATTATCATCAGAGGAGCTTGGGACTTTGTTGGTGAGAATGTCTGGATTCACTTTGGGGGAGCTTTGGTTCTTACACCAAGCATCACTTCCTGGATCCAAAGAGGAAGATGTGAGCTATTTAATCTCCAGGAGAAGCTCGTCATGCTGGTTTTCTGGCATGTACTTGACTCTTCTTATCATCAGAGGAGCTCAGGACCTCTGGGTCACTGAGGATGACTGTGGTACTTTTCAGGCAACCATGGTCCTTATTTTGAGCATGACTCCTTGGCTCACATGAAGAGCCCTCAGCTTACCAGCACAGCTCCTTCACCCCGCTGGCATAGACCTAGTTTCCACTGCTTACCTTTGGGCCTTTCCAGTGCAGATTCATAAAACAAACTGTCGTGAGTTTTTCTCATGGGCTCTAGACCTCCAGTTGGACTCAGGGGAGGCATTTTCATTGGCTTTAGGTCTTCATCTGGACTCATACAGGACATCGGTGTGGGATGCAGGCCCTTGGCTGAATATTCTGGGTCTTTAGTGTTGTGGACAGATTTTGTGCATTTTCTTAACTATGGGTGACCATGATAAAATAATATTATCAATTCTGTGTCCTGATTCTAATTGGTCTCCTCATAATCCCTGACTACAGCAAAATACTATTTTCACTAGCTAGAATGATGAAAATTTAAATGACTAATAACAGCAAATGGTGGTTACATTGGGAGCATTGGTAGGGCATACAAAATGGTAAATTACTTTGGAAAGTTATGTGGCAAATTCTTATGCAGTTAAGCAATTCACTTGTAAGTGAATAAACATTCACCTATGAGTTTAATATGTTCAGTGAATTTACCCATTTTGTTAATCCAAGAGAAATTTGAACATATATATCCAAAACAACTTGTTTAAAAATGTTTATACTAACTTTACCATAATAACAAAAAACTACACATTATTGAAAGGTCCAGCTATATGAGAATGGATAAATTAATGACAATATATTTGTACAATGGAACACTACTTATTTATAGAAAGAACCACACAGCCACAAGGATGATTCATAGAAACATGACAGTCAGTGAAAGAAGCCAGACATAATAGATTATGTACTGTATAGTTACTCTTACCATATGTTCAAGAAAAAGTAAAATTAATCTATCATGGTAAAACAAGATGGTAAATTGCCCACCGAGCATGTTATTGAAAGGGAGATGGGGCTGGCTGAAGAAACCTGTGATTATGGGAATTTGCCGCATATTGAGTTTGACATAACTGATGGATGTAGTAGTCAAATTAAGGTCTATGCTGTTAATATCTGTGCCTCTTACTATGCATATATTTTGTCTCATAAATAAACATCAAATATATTCGGGACTTAGAATATGCACAAAGATGAAATACCAAGAAACCATCTTAATGATCATTAGAGAATTTAAAAGCTATAGCTACTGATCAACAGCTTTGCTTAAGACTCCAAGTTTGATCATTTGCATCCTACAATACTTGTGCTTCTGTGAGAAAACTTGAAATAGTTGTGTCAATAAGGACGAGAAAGAAAAGATACAATTTTATAAATTGAGTTACCAAGAAGGAACTTAAATACCTCAGTAAAACTGTTTGAAAATAATTTTGATTTCTTTTGTAAGTGCTAATTTATTGCATATCATTTCTTAAATAGGTGAATTTTTACCCTGATGGTAATTCAAAATCATCCTCAAACTTCAAAAGTTAACCATCAAACAATCATGAACCCCAAAACTAGTCTAAAGCAATTATCAAAATATGCAGTGGTGAAGTGGCATATTTTAAGTGGCTACTCTCTCTAGCCAAAAGTGCCAAATTGAAGATAGATTTTAGCATTATAGCTTATAGTTGCTCTAATATCAAATCCTTTCTCACTAGTTATGCATGAAAATTTATTTTCTTGATTACTCCTGATATTCTGCCTGTTTGGTAATAATTATCTTCTTAGATTATAGCTGTGGTAGACCTGAAAAATTCTAGCCTGTTTCTCCTGGATAATTATAATCATTTTACCAACTTGTCTTACCCTGTGTAGATTTAGCTTGAGTGAAATTACTGAGGTTGTATTGTTGATATTTTCCTGGTTTTGGGTCTGCTGATCCTATTGTAAATGCACTGTTGAAATGTAAAGCTGACAGTAGTATCATAATTGAACACTTTATCAGAACTTTCTTAAATTATAGTCACTCCTTTTTCCTTGAATCTCAAAGTTAACATGAAGAAACCACAATTATTATGTGAAATATTATTTCATATAATATCTCATTTGGCAATATGTTTAGGATATTAAAGGGAAGGATAGTTTTCTGCTTCTAACTCATAACAAGAGTCCAAATCAGTTTTAAAATCACCTGCCAATGCACATTAAGCCAAAACTATATTTGAAAGCGTCAGTGAACAGGAATGTGGGTTGAAGTGCCAAGTCTGTTCTTTTTTAATACTATTATAGGATATTTACACAGTAACTGTTTCTTAGGAAGGACTCTTAACAAGCACCATTGCTTCTTAGATTTTGCCAAACCTTCCTTTTAGTTTAATTTTTTTAGCTAGGTACTTAGCACCCTAACCTTACATTAAGTACATAATTTGGATCTGATTGCCAAATTAATGAGAATAACTTTCTTAGCTTGTACTGCTAAGACAGGAGGAGACTTTCCATGCTACAGTGGTAACGGGGTCATTTCTGTCACTTGGAAGTAGAAAAGAGCTGCCTGTTTATAAAAGGAGTTTTGCTGAATACAAATTTAATGGTGCCAATTTTTAGTCAGTTTTCTTTTCACTCATGGCAATGTAGTAATAGCTTAACATAATTATGTGAATTGACAAGTACTCGCTCTTAATTCAATGTAAACAGTTGATAAGGTTGAGTTAATACTGAGATACAATCTGTTTAGATGGCTCTCCACCTGCTTAGGAATCAAAAGGCCATAAGGAGTAGAGTGAGGCAAGAAGTTTGTTTGCATCTCCATGTGTCCTTTAATTCATTGTCATTGCTACCTAACACAAATCTGATTTATTCAGGTTTTAATCTGCATTCCCAGTGCTATTTACATTGGGAAAATATAATTTGCATGTCACCATCTGTGGAGCAAGATTATTAAACAATAAAGGATTAAGAGATAAATAGAAAAGCCTTTTAGCAATATACTGAGTCCAAAAATATAAATGCTGAGAAGCTAAAAGATTTGTTTAAGGGCTTCTGGATTGTTTTAAGGTGCTGACTCAATTTTTAGAGTACCAAAAAGTATAAAAATACACAGAAGTGCTTTGTTGTTAGATTATCAGTTCAAAGATTTCAGTTTATTTTTATTAATATTGTTGTATTCCAACTGTAATTTATGATATGCTGATTTGATTTCCTCCTTCCCTTTAATGGTATAATTACTACAAAATTCAATATGTTTTATGGGGAAAATTTGCATCCTGTACAATACTTGAAAAGATTAAAAATTGTGTCTATTTAGCATCTATCCTCAAGATCAGTAAGATCCCTCTGGTTAATATTTGTATCTACAAAGACACGCACTAGTTTTGTTTCTTTTTAAATTTCCCTCCCAAAGTTAAAACTTTGCATGCATTATTTTCATGATTCATTTTTAAGAAAATTATAAAAATATTTTTGTGTTTCAGAAACACACATATTAGGATCTGCTAATCTTGTGCAATCATTAGCATCACCTCCAAGACACATCTCTCAAATAAACTTTGCTATGATATTTTTAGACAGAGCATGTAGAGGCATCTATGAAATATAAAAATGTTGTTATTATGATCTGTGAGTAGAACACCATTGACAGTAAACATGATTGAATTCTGAATTTTGTTATAAGTTCAGTAAAAATCACTCACTGTAATAGAAATTGATTAAAAATCAATAGAGAGTGAGTAAGACAACAAAGACAAAAACAAATTTCTAATATTATACTCATGTAGGGAAAGACTCTTCCGTTTCTCCAAAATGGGTCACAGTGTAGCAGATGGTAAATGGGTCACTGAAAAATGTCATAACTATATTGATATAATACTGGAGATTACACTAAAATGTGAAAAAGGACACCTAAAACTTCACATACTTATGGGGTACTTTTTACAAAAAGTTCAAAACTTTTTATACAGATTTATCTTTGTTTTTGCTAATTACAATGTAGAAAATTTTGTGGGATAAAAGAGGATATTCATCAAACAAATACTCATTTTAAAGCTTATATTATACAACATTATCACTTCCACTAATTCTATGACTGCTAATATTTTCCTAGTTGCAATTTTATAATTGTAAGCAAGAAGGAATTGCCAAGTATTAATGAGAGATCACTATTCTCTCCTGTCTTGCTAACTCCTTTTTGTTAACATGGTCTTCATTGTATAGTTTCATTTATAAATTTTTCTTCTATAAATTTGGTTAATATAAATTGATCACCTATGTAAAACATTGATAAATTATCTATTATTATGATTAGAGCTTTCAAGTGAAATAAAATATCATTTATTTCCAGTACCTGATGAATGTGAGTTACTCAGTGCCACCTTTCTTTCCTCCCCTCCTAGAGGTTTACCTGGGCAGTATCAGTGACATAGTTAGATATTTGCAAAATGATAATGATATTAACATTTATGTATAGGTAACAAAATATTAAGAATAGATTTGTCCAACACTAAGATACTTTTTCTAAATGAGGAAAAGAGTTACCAAGAGGATGAAAGCAAAAAGTAAAATATAGAAGAATGTAAAGCAAGAGTTGCAAAAGTGGTGATGGACGTAGGCTACTCACTGAAGTATTTCTGAAAATGCTTTATTAAAATTGTTGTGTTTCAACTTGATTACAGGTTTCTATATCAAATTGTTCAACAACAAGGTTAAAATATGAAGATTACACCAGTTTTTCCACCATAAAGGGTATTTTTAGGCTAAGAATGACCACAGTTTGAAGGATTTGGTCAAGAAAGAAAGTGATCTAGAAAATGATAGTGTTTTCCACAAAAAGTTATTTAACATCTATAATAGAATATTTTAGAGATATACCAAAATAGAATATTTTAATGAATTACCTACACTAATCATTATTCTGTAGGGAAATTAAAAAAATATTTAGAACCATTTTTATAGAAATTTTCTTTAAAACATAGGATAAACTTTGAAATAACAGAATCTAATAGATATCATTTATGCCACTGAGGTAATAAAAGTATGATAGAACACCTTGTTTTGAGTCCTAAACTATTTTGTTTTAAAGATTATGTTAAATACAATTTTAAAAATAAGAAATCTTAATACTTTATAATGATATTTCTTAAATTTCATAGACAAATGATTTAGATAAAATTTACATAAAAGTGTTAGCTTTGTTTTCCATACTGATCACTATATACTAAAACTGTGAAAAAATAAAATGATCCAATCTTTTTGCATCATTACACAAAACTCCAACACTAACACAACAGTTTTATGTTTGGCATTTGTTTAACATTACTTTCAAAGGAATTCACAAATAATATTAGCCAGTGTCCATGCATATGGATACCAAATGATAGGCTAAATATAGATTATTCCTCTCAGGGTGTTAATAGGAATGTAATATAAGTGAATGATTAAGTATGTGGAAGGTAGCAAAGAAAGAATGTCATCTGCGTAGTACATGACATGTGTTGGGTTGTTAACTAAACTTTGAGCATATAGGCAAAGGACTTAAATTCAAGATTTAAAGATACATATATAAGTACTGAACCATGTTTAAGATATGTAGCCTTAAGGAATGTTGCTGACTTCATGCAGAATATCTAGTATATCAGCATGAGTTGGCTGATGTGTGAATAACTTTATCTGAAAATACCAAAGCTGGAGATGAGCTTTTTACATGACTGGAAATAAGATATATGTCAGTGTCATACCATTTCCCTCAAAATGAAATTGTTATCATTTTAAGTTACCTTGAAAAGATATCTTAAGCATCTGGGCCTACTGACAATAAAAATTTACATCCACCAAACCAACCCTAGAAAGAGTGCTGAAAGACATACTAGACAGAGATAAAAATGACCACAACCCCCAGAACAGCAGAAAGAAACTACCAGGTAGGACAAACAATTAAGGGGGAAAAGTAGAAAGCAAACTATTGGAACATAACATGAAAAACTTGAGCCAGTATATATCAGTGATATCCATTATACAATGGAGTATTACTTAGCTATGAAGAAGGATGACCTTGAAGCTTTCATAGGTAAATGGAGACAAGTTGAAATTATCCTCATTAGTGAAATAAAGAAGAACCATATTTATAAATATTGCATTGTGTCTCTAGTGTAAAAAATAATAAGAACTGTAGGAGTAAGAAAACCCAAAATGTGCAATTGCTACTGCAAAGAAGAGAGAAAAAGAAAGTGTTCTAAAGGATATAATTGCATGTATGTTTAAGTGTGTAAGATGAATGACCATATTACTTTATTTGTGTTATATCATGGAGCAGAACTGTTGACAGCCTCATTGCTTGACTGTGTACTTTGTATGTTTTAACTTTATAACTTGAACAACTATTTCTATGATGACATTATGTAAGTTATCAAGTAATGACTTCTCAGTATTTTTTGTTCTTTTCTTTTTTTTGTTCCCCTTGGAATCTTGTATTATTGCTACTCCTTTTTCTATTTTGTTTGTTTTGTTTTGTTTTTAAATAAAATTTAAAAAAAAAAACAGCTTCAAGCTAAATTAGTGTACCCTGCAAAACTATCTTTCAAAGTTAGTGTAGAAATAAGATACTTCCATGACAAAGGGCAGCTGAAAGAATTCATGATCCCCAACCACCTTTACAAAGAGTACTGCAAGACATTCTTTGGAAAGATAAAGATGACCAGAGTTTCAGGCACAGCAGCAGAACTGAGCAGGGCAGGCAATTGAGTGGAATGGAAAAGTATGGATCCATTGGAAAGAAGACAGCATGGTAAAGACAAACCAGTGCATGGTGATCATAACCATTAATGTAGATGGCCTCAATTCACCAATAAAAGGAAACACAGAAATAGTGGATCAAGAAACAAGATCCATCAATATACTACATACAAGAAACAAATTTAACTCAAAAGGAAATTCATAGACTGAAAGTCAAAGGAGAAAGGACAATGCTCTATGCAACAGAGAACCAGAACAAAGCAAGGGTAGCTTGCCTATCAACCACAGAATGGATAGGAAAGACATGGCATTGTTATGCAATGGAAAGGTACTCAGGTATAAAGAATGATAATCACGAGGCTCTTGTTGGTAAATGGATGCAACTTGAGATCATGCTCATGGGTGAAATGGTTCAAACTCACATGAGTAAATATTTTTCCACTCTAGTATAAAAAACTGAAGGAGTTAGTGGGATCCAAAATGGACAATAGATATTATGAAAGTGGAGGAAATGTCTAAAAAGAGAGGGTGGTAGTCATTGTGAATTTCTTATTATCTTGCATTGATGTTCTGTATCACTTTCAGTGTTTTGTTTTGATTGATTTTATTCTGTTTTTATTTGATTGATTTTATCATGTTTGATGTTATGGGCAGCTATTGTGAAGATAATATGAGACATGGTAGCCATTGTTAATTTCTTATTATGTTGTTTTGAAGTCTTGTATTGTTTTTTATTGTTTTGTTTTAATTGGTTTTATTTTGTTTGATTTTATTCTCTCTAAAATAAATTTCATAAAACGAATATGCATCTCAGGGCCAGGGACATAGCTCAGTGACACATTGCCTCTGCCTGGCAAGCATGAGGTCATGAGTTCAATTCCCTGTACAAAAAAAAAGGATACGAAATCCCTTTGATTTTAGAATCAAATCTTACCACTATGATCATTGGAAGTAATTTCTCACAGTAGAATCTTAAAATAATTGTAATGTAATTTAATAAAATATATAATATGATATAATATAATTCCTATGTGTTTATTCCTGTATAACTGTGGATATCTGGATATTCGTGGCTAACTATATAATCAAGTATTTACTTACGTGGTTTCTTCAGGGTGTGGTCTTATGCCGTCTAGAAATGAATGGAGAATTTGTTGAGTTCAGACTTTTGTCTATCAATTGAAATTATCCATCACTTTTAGGATATCACTAAGGTGTCCTAAAAGGCAATTTAGACTACCAGTCAACTGTACATTTCAAAGAACTTCCTGATCCTTACTATGACCAAGAAAATAATAATTTCACTAATTACACATAGAAAAGGCCTAAATCATTTTCACTGACCAAGTAAGTTACTTTATTTGTTGCAGAAGCTATCTCTTAATGAAAATTCAATGCTTTTTGAAGTATAACATCCTTTTTTCAAGCCACCAGAGTATTTTTTCTATAACGAAGCAATAATTAAAAAATAGTGAACCAAGTCATTAATTATACCCATCGAGTCAAAAGAATAAACATAGATTCCCAAGGAACCTTATTAATCCCAGGGTATACTTTATGTATGAGTAGATTTTAATTAGTTGTACAAATTTAGACAAGACATCCTCACATGTCAAAGTTTATCTTCTTAAAAATCTATAAAATATGCAATGTGAAGAAATTGAAAAGAGTAGCTTTGTGTTTAAATTTGTAAAATGCTTTCCTGTCATTTTCATTATTATGATTATGCAGGTTTTTATTAATCTCCCAATTTTACTGTTTTATAAGCCAGCATACAAAGATGCTAAGTTATTTCTTTGAATGCATATAGTGACAGTGAACTGGTAGCCAAATTTGAATTACTTTTATGGAGCTCTCAGTCCATTACTGTGCTCACTGAATCACTTTGTATTTCTGCTTTTTGTGAGGATTGTTTTATATTAATTAAAGACTGTGACAATAAACACTAATTTACTCATTTTTGACTTTTATAATGAAAAATGTTGTGAAATTGAATGCAAAAATGTCTCTTTACTTTGGCATTCACATTAGCCCAAAACAGCTGAACTGGATATTTGTCGAACTTGGCAAGGTCTGAAGTTTGACAGAGTCTAAACTCATGCCAAGTTCCATTTGAAATTAAATGTTCTGCCAAAGTTACAAGCTTCTGAAAATTGTGACTCCACATTAATCTGCCATTTCAATATACTCCACAAATATCTCATAAGATTCTTATTTTAATAAGTAATGTTGATGTTGTCATAAAAGGCATGTGCTATGTTCATTAATATGAGATTTTTTTCAAGGAAAAATCTCTCTTAAGTCTTATTTGGAGATGCTTTTGGAATCCCTTTTGTAATTTATTTCTTTTCATTATTCTCTTTCTTAGTTACTGCTTTCTCCTCCCATATATGTTTGACCCCATTTTCACATTTTAATCTCATTTTACTAGTGTTTTTGCTTTCATACCATTTTTTATGTGAAATGCCCTAGAAATAACTAAACAGTTTACCCCTTTGAGTAACTCCATGCATGCTTGGCTTCAAAGCACATACCTTACTCTTCACGGAAGGCAAAGTTGTACAAGAGTCTTGTACTCTGACTACATTCTTCTCCAATTTTTCTCTTTACTGTAAGAAATATCATATTTTTTCCTGGAACTTTCCTTATAGGTGAAAAATCTTAATTGCAAATAGCTAATGTACTGACTGAGAATTTTAGAATGTGAGTATACTATTTGTGCATTTTCTGAAAATTTAAAGTCTAGCCGATGAGGATATGATGAAATAATGCCTCCCTATGACATATTCAATGTTTCCAAATTAGGTTCTTTAACTAATTATGTCAAATACTTAATTACTTAAATTTTCTAACCTGGGTCCTAAAGCAGATGCTCAGAACTGATCGTTGGTTGTTCTTCATATTCCAAGCCTGCTAATTCTACTTTCTAAATGCTTGTTTCTTCCTCTGCAGTTCTACTGTCATTTTCATTTTGTGAACCAGAATCTTATTTTGCTTATGCAACATAAGGGGTTTTCCTGCCTTCTACAATACCCTCCCCATTACACTTTTTGTATTTCCAAATGATCTTTTAAATGAGGGTTTTCTGATTCTGCTTATTGCTTTATTAAAGTCTTCCCCAGATCTAAACCACTAACTCTGCTACACAAGACCTCTCATTATTTGGTAATTATTTCCACCCTAGTGTTGATATCTTAACATTCTCGCACTAGAGTTTACACGGCACATCCCTGTACTTTCATGAGATCTCTGCATTATCACACATAAAAGCCTGCACCATTGTTATAAGATTTTGCTTTTTGACTAGCGTCCTTTCTTTTTCAAAAAATACATGTACAACTCGGAAGGCTTATTGATAATATTTATATTCAAGGATGCCTTTCTTTCACTTCTTCTCCTGATCTGGTAAACCATGCGCCGTATAAATACTTGCATCACTACATTCAGTATGGAAGGGGCCTTTGTTGTAAAAAGAGGGCTAGTGCTAGTGGTTTACCCAAATTTGTAAACTGTTTCCTACAGTGCTTCCTACATACTAAATATTCAGCATAGATCCCTCATAGAAATGAATAAATGAATGAATGAATGAATGAATATATATTCATTCCTTTGTGTGCTATTTTATGCTTTTACTCTCCTTACCAGGTTTCATATATCCTTATATAATAATTGGTGAGATGATATTATCAGGAAAAGATGGGTTGTATCATAGGTGACAGTTTGTTAGTATAACAAAATACCTTAGACTTTATAAAATGAAGAGGTTTATTTAGCTCGTAGGTCCATATATTTAAGGGTAAGTTGCTTACATCCAGGGCAGAGCCTTTTAATTTGCTCAGAACATGATAAACAAGGGCCAAGAACAGGCAGGGATGAGAGTGAGCTGAGGAAGCCAAATTCACTTTAGAGTGACACATTATCACGGGAACTTACAATGCTACCAAATTCTTCTGAAATCAGTTCTTCCACAACCATCTTCCATGAAGCCCTGCCTCTTGGGGTTTGCTCTGTCTCTCGACATCGTATACTGGGGAACAAGTAAACATGAGGCTGGGGGAGACACACTCAGATCACATCCAAACCATGCCAACCTTATTTCAAAATCTACAATAACTCCATAAAATAGAAACAACTAAGTAGTAATAACAATTTAGAAATGAAATCCTAAAAAAAAAGTTTGGAGGATAGCTAGCTTACTTCATTAAAATCTTACAGCTGGTAAAATACAGAATCCATATTGATCCCAGACTATCAGGTTACAAAGTCTACACTCCTGAGTCACGCTGTTCTTTTACCCTAAAATCTTCCAGTCTAATCTTTCTATAATGGATATTCTGAGTGTCAGTGTGATTTAGCTAGAAAACTTACTGGAAACCCATCAATAATATACCTTCACATTAATGAAGATAACTTTTGTTTTATATATTGTATGATTACCTTTAGGGTATGGGAGAAGAGATAGCTCTTTTAAACCAGCTCATTAATTTGACCAATTTTTATTTGTTAGTTCGCTACTTGCTTTCATTTGTATGTTTTGTACTATAAACTTTACTTGCTGATAATCCTTTTTCCGCTTCCCAACTCAATTTATCTTTAAAAGTTAAGCTATTACAACTCTAAAAGAGGAAAAAAGCTGTTGAAAACGTCAAGTTGGAATCAATTGCAGTTTTCACTCCTATTTTTATCTTTTGTGGGTTTCAACAGCCCTTCCTTCCTTTTTTGATGGTTTGAAAGATTACTTCTTAAGCTGGCTATATCACCACAGCGTATAATAAAAAAAAGTTCAAAGCTTTTACGACAACAGAATGTTTTTTGTTCCTTTCTGACGTTAACAGCTGAGATTGTTATGAAGAAACATTTAGAGAAAAGGTAAAGATAACAAACTTGATACACACTTGCTTAGAGGCTGGGAGATAAATAGAAAATTTCATTTGTGTGTACTGACTGAGGCAGTATGCTAGCAAGGAGAGCATGGGCTGTGGGATGGAGTGACGGCCATGTGAAGCCCATCAAAACATTGTACACATGTCCAGGAGCATTCCTTTAAAGCCCTCCAACAGCTTGCTTTGTCATTTGCACCTAAAGAATATCTATATAATTTGGATATGCTCTTTGGATTGGAATTTTTTTTGCTGTTAGCTCAGGACAGAGTTAATTATTATTTTTATAGTAATACCAAATGCTCAGAGTAGAGCTGTTATATTTGTCAGTGTATCAAATAAAACATACAGACCACCCAATTAAATTTGTATTTCATTTAACAGATATACTTTTCCTTAGTACCAGTGTATCCTGTGTGATAGTCTATATTTTATGTAATACGTTTGGTAGAAAAATTGTGTATATCTGAAATTTATATTTTAACTGGACATTCTGTGTTTTATCCGATGGATTTTGTGTCAGAGCTCTTTCAGTTTCCTTAGATTTTCCACCAATTTTTGTGAGGAAAAACATCATATAATAGAATGAATACTATAGAAGAGGCTTAAAATCTAAATTTTCACAAATTAATCTTGCATCCCTAAAGAAAGTTGTGGCTGATAGCATGTTAGAACTAGTTTTTGTTTATTCTTAAATTAAACAAATCAGTAGATTTTGCATTTTTGTAGTTACCTATAAACTACAAACTATGTGTGAGGTTTCTGACTGATCACAGGAAGTAAATTACCATTTCAAACAGATATACAAATTTGGGGACACCAAGACTAGGCCTCACCAAAATTCTCTTTTACAAGGAATTTTACTAACTTGCTAGCAAAAAGATAACTTGAAAAGTTCAATAGATCTATTGTATTAAGATTTGTCTCTCAAATCCTGAAAGATTTTTGGTTTGTTTGAAATTTTGTATTAGCAATGCAGATGTTATTTGATAAATGTAGAATTCATTATTAGTTTAAAACTTTTGACATTTTAAAACATTGTTATTATCAAGGTGTTTTATCTTTTGCCCATTCATAATAGAAAATTCAACATAATCCAAACTATTAAATGTTAATAAATCTTCCCTGTGTTTATTTTGCCATGTTTTTCTAATACACAATTTTTATAAATTTGTTTAAAATAATTAATAGTGATTCCCCCATGTTGCTGCTATGTTAAGAATAAACTTTGTAACGTAGAAATTAGCACTGATTAAACTAATAGAACCAATAAAGTTCTTATTAAATGGAGGCCAAAGTCACTTAGGACAACAGATAAATAAGTCACGCTTCACTGAAGTGAATATATATCTCCTAATCTAAACATAAACTATATTTTTCGGGGTCTCCTTCTTTCAAAGGCATGTGCATGTGATAGTTTGTTAAATTTGAAAAGCACATTTTAAAGTGGAAGCATTGGCGTGGATCTCCACGGATCTTGTTTCTGGTCAGGCAGTTCACTGTGACAGAGCATGGTCTCAGCCCTTTCCATTTCAGTCACAGCTGCAGCATTTAAGTCCCGGGCCAGTGCAGCTCCATGGCTAAGGGCAGCACTTTATGCAGCCATGGTAACATTATAATTGTAGATGGTAAGAGACAGACACATATCACTTTTTTCTTTTGGGTTCCAGTACTCATCCTTTCCTAGCATCTAGTTTGTCTTTGCAGACTTTATGTCACCAGTAAGCTTGGTGAGAGCAGTTAGAGCTAGAGTAACAAATGCTAACCTGCACTAATGCGTCGGCTCCTGCAATTCCTTCAGATCTGACTTCTACAGCAAATCAGTATTGTAGATCACTCATCCTGTGTTTGCCTCTCTAAAGAAGTTGTTATCATGTTGCTAAGGGCAAACCTCAGGTTTGCTGAGATAATGTCCATTCTGCGTCATCTTTCTACTTCATCCCAGTTCTGTATTTCTTTTATTCTCTTAATTTTTTATTTCACTGGAGATTTTTCTCAATTTTCCTACAGAAAAATTAACAATAACTTGTTACTTTTTTATTAAGGTTATAAAATGAAATACCATTTGATTCTATTTCAATAGAGTTGTTAAAGCTGTCACTTAAGTTTTGCTATTAGCTTGTATCTCTGACTACTCTGTAATTCTATAATTAATTTACTTAGAATGTGGTAAGGAAAGCAGAAGTATTATTTGAGGATAATGCAAGGCCCATGCAGAGGAAAAAAACATACATATAATATTTATGTAGGAGCCTATCTAGCATCACCAAACTATAAATAATACACAAATAATACAACAAATAAAATTATACATCTTCTAGGCAATGATTTTTCCAGGAAGACATAAACAAGAAGCTTCTTCCTCTTTTTTTTTCTTATCTAAGATGGTACAGAAATAAAAAGAAAACTTGTCCCTCACCTTGTAACAGATGCTGCCCAGTCAGGGTACAGTTGTTGACCTGATTGTTACCCTTGGTTTGTAGGCAACAGTGACATATGCAGATGTCTACAAACTGCTGAGTTGTTTCCTGACTTCCTTTGATGTATTTAAGTCCCATTTTAGTTTCTCTACCAGCAGGGAGACTTTTCTTTTTCAAAAACTCCCAAAAAGTTTGTAACAATAGATTATTCATTTGTTTGAATATCTCTTATCTTTTTATATCATGGAAATTTAATTTATTTAAATATTAACTTACTAATGTTTTAAAAGACATTTTCTCTATGTGCACAGAGTTTCATTTCTGACATTTGGAGACCATTGCTGCTGGGAAGCTGAGGTGCAGCAGCACAAAACAAATACATAGTTCTTTTACTAACTTTGATTTTGAAAAGTATAAGACGAGAAATTACATGCTCAGTGGATTCCATCTAGGACAAATAAAGCAATCAGATGTACCAACTATTTCATAATGCTTTAGAATTCCACACGTGTTAAGAATTTGGACAAAACTCAATAAATCTGAGACCTAAATAATAGAAACCATGTGAAATTTAAGTAAGTATGTCACATATTACACTAAACATGGTTTCAAGGTGCATTCATTTTTTAAAAACACTAAAATATATCCTTCTTTATAGCACAATAGTGTTCTTTTGTATATAAATACCATATTTTTTTATCATTTTATCTGTTGATGGATTTAGGTCATTTCTAAAATTTAGTTATTATGAGTTATGTGGCTATAAACTTGGGCATGTGTATATTACTGTAATATGATGCCTTAACTCTTTCAGAAAGACAGATAGAAGGGAAATAGCTGGGTCAAATGTAATTTCTATGTTTTGGTTTTTAAAGGAACTTCCACATAGATTTCCATAATGGCTAGTTTACATTCCTACCAACAGTGTAGAAGTGTCCCTTTGTCCCTGCAGCCTTGCCAGAATTCATTATTTGTTTTATTTATAGCCATTCTTCTGCATGTTGATAACTAGTTTTCCCAGCATGAATAATTAAAGTGCTTTTTAATATTATTATTATTGTTATTAGTTATGTAGTTCAGACTGGCTTTGAATTCACTGTGTAGCCCAGGTTGGCCTTCAACTCATAGTGATCTTCCTATGGCCTCCTGAGTGCTGGGGTTATAGGAATACACCACCATGCCCAGTTTATCTCTTTCCTTCCATGTAAAATTTTGTCCTTTTTTCAAAAATTAGGCAGCTGAATATGCTTGGGATTATTTCTTCATAGAATTAGAAGAGTCACAAAACCTCAAAAGAATCCTGGACAACAAGAGGAAAGCAGAAGGCATTATTTTATTTTATTTTATTTTATTAAGAGAATAAAACAAAAGAAGACAGAACAAAACAGATCAGAACAATGTAAGAAATACAGCACTTCACAACAAGACAACCAGATATTAACAGTAGCTTCCATAATGTCTCTTTCATTGAAATAGTTGAGTGAAGCTTCACACACAATAATATCAAACATAACAAAATAGAGTAAAACCATTCAAAAGAATGAAAGTATTACAGGGCATTTGGAACCAAATAACAGAAAATGAACAATGATTACTATAATATCTCATTTTCCATAAAAATTTGCTTATACTATCACATATATTAAAGTCCAATAAGATACAACATGATGGAACCAATGGAAATAGAAGAACAAAACCATGGCAGGACTTCAAAGCAAGATGTTATTAAATCAGCAATGGCTGCCATAATGTCTTGTTTTCTTTCAAACAGTTGTTCATACCATTACACATAATAAAATCAAACAAAAGAGAATAAATCCATTCCAACTGATCAATGAAAACATTATAAGTCTTCAAAGCAATGTAATGGGAAATCATGATTACCATAAAATCTTATGTACTCTTACCATGTATTATACTAGGGAGACTATACAGTATTTACACATGTGAGTTTGATTTATTTCTCTTATGAGTATGGTCTCAGGTTACATCCATTTATTTATAAATATCTCAATGTGATCATTCTTTATGGCTGAGTAGTACTCCATTGTATAAAAATGCCACAACATTTTTATCCATTCCTCAGTTGATGGCCACTTAGGTTGTTTCCAAGATCTGGCTATTACAAATTGTGCTGCTATAAACATGGGTGCACATATATCACTGTGGTGTGATGTTTTCAGTTTTTCTGAGAATATGCATAGAAGCGGAATAGCTGGGTCAAATGGGACTTCCAGACCCAGGTTTTTGAGGAATCTCCAGACTGACCTCCACAGTGGTTGCACCAGTCTACACTCCCACCAACAGTGCAGAAGAGTTTCTTTTTCCCCCCATCCTCTCCAGCATTTGTTGTTGGTAGTTTTCTTAGCAGAAGGCATTATAATACTAGGCATCAACTTATATTACCAAGCTGCAATGATAAAAAATAGCATGGTACCAGAGTGATACATGTACACACATGTTTATAGCACCATAATTTTAATAGCTAAATCTTAGAGACAGCCCAGATGCTCATCAACAATGAATGGATAAAGAAAACCTGGTTTTTACACAAATGGAGTACTACTGTACCACAAAGAAGGAGAAAGCTGAGACTTTTTTAGATAACTAGATGCACACGGAGGCCACATTCTTTTTTGACACTAGGGCAAACTCATGACCTCCCTCATGCTTGCCAGGCAGGTGCGTATGCTACTAAGCTAAATCCCTGGCCCATGGAGGCCATATTTTAAGTTAAATAAACTGGACACACATGTTTACATATTGCATTGTTTCTCTGGTGTTCAAAACTGAAAGGGTAAATAAGGACCAAAATGTGTAATACATTTGGAAAATAGCAAGGAAATATTCAAATGGGAAGGGAAATAAGTGGAGGGAGGGAAAGAAGGGAAAATGAATGTAAAGAAAAGAGAAGGAAAAATGAAAATTAGGCTTTTGTAAGTAAGGAGGAGAAGAATGTTGAAGGAAGAAGGGAATGGGGAATACAGAATCATGATGCCTTATGTACAGGTACAAATCATTTATGAATATGATAATTATGTGTGTCACAAAGTACAAGTAAAATTAATTTTTTAAAAAGCCTAGTACTGCACAAAACAGACATGGATCAAAGTTTTGTTTTTAATAACTAATTCAACATACATTTACTGAAATTTGTTCCATTGCTACAACTCTTGCTTTGAGTTTTATTTCACTTGAAATAAATTTTTCAAATAACTTTGTTTCAGAAAATCTTGAGAAAAACTCTCCATCTAGCATGGAAGTTTTGCTTTTAAGTTTTGGAAATAATTTTACAGTGAAATGGCTGAATTAATTTCCTTGATGATCAGTGATACTGAATATGTTTTTATTTACCTGTTTGTAATTTTAGGAAATATTTTCATTAAGAAAATGTCTATTTTATTCTATTGTTTCTCTTTTATTGTATTTGACTTTTTGAGTACCTTACACATTTTGAATGTTAACTTCTTGTTTAAGGTATAGTTTGCAAACATTTTCTCCAGTGCTGGGAGCTATCTCTTCAGTCTGATGATTATTTTCTTTCTATGAAGAAATAAAACTTTTTTTGTTTGATTTAAGCCAATTTGTATGTCTGCTTTGTTTTCCCCTGGGCTTCGATGTTTTTTTTTTCAAATATCTGCACCAATTTTATGTGTTTTTTAAATAATTTTGTAGTTAAGTTTTTGAGTCAGTTTTATGAGTGGTAATAAATAGGGGTGTAGTTTCATTCTTTCATACATGGATAAGCAATTTTTCAGCATTTCTTATGAAAAATATTGAATTCTAATGCTTTTTCATAACACTTTTGTAACAACTGACTATAAATCTGTAGACTTACTTCTATAGACTTACATTCTATTGTTTTCCATTTGTCTATTGTTTGTTTATATGGAAATGCCATGCTGATTTGATGATAACATCTTTGTAGTATATTTTGAAGTCAGTTAGTATAATGCTTCTTGTTCCTTATGCTGAATGTTGTTTGGCCTATTTTATTTTTCTTTTTGTGACTCCATATAAAGTATAGGATTTTTTTCCTGGATCTTTGTAGAATATAATGGTACTTAGGACTACATTAAATCTATGAAGTACTTTGTATAAAGTGGACATTTAAATAGTATTAGTAATTTTTTCATTGATTCAAGTGACATGGCATCTATTTCCATTTTAATATCCTTTTAATTTCTTTCATAATTGTTTGATAGTTTCTCTTGTGTCCATATTTAACTTGCTTGATTAAATTTACCATTAGGCTTTTGTGTGTATGTGTGTGTGGTTTTCTTTCATTTTGCTTTTTTCTTTCTACTTTTGTACTTATTATAAATGGCATAATATTTTTATTTCTATTTCATGTATTTTTCTATTGGCATATAAAATCCTATTATTTGTTTCTATGAATGTTGTATCATATAAGGTAGCTAAATTTGTTTATCAGTTCTAATAGTTTTTGGTTATATTCTTTGGTGTTTTCCATACATAAGACAGTACCATTTGTAAACCTCAACATTTGACTTCTACTTTTCCAATTTGGATAACATTTATTTTTTTCTCTTATGTGATTTCTCTAGATTAAGATTTTAATACTATGTTTAATAAATGTAGGGAAATTGAGCATCTAAATTAAAAATTCAATGGTGGAGGTAAAATTTAACATGAATTGTGTGGAATAGATTTTGGTATGAAGAATAGAAATTCCCTCCATGTGCAGAGCCACACTACTAATAAGCTAACATCATGAAATTAATTATATACTATCAGCAAAAAGTAGAAAAAAGTTTGAAGGATGTAAAATAGCACACAGATGTGAAAATTAACTGTACCTGCATGACATTTACTTGTTATCAACTGGAATATGAATTGTGCTTACAGAAGCTAAAAAAGAGTAAAACTAAACACAATTATTGCCATTGAGAGAATAGAATGTGCAGCATGTGATAGACATATATTGGACACTTTATTACTATGGCCATTTATGCTTGCACATAGTACGGGTTATGTGTCCTCCACTTTATTCATGAGAGAATTGGGTGCAAAGAAGTGATGAACTTCATTTAAGTCACAGAGGTAACAATGAGCAGACCAGAGTTTCTAAATGAGGTGTGCCTGAGCCAAAATATATACTATAATGTATTTTGATGTCTGAAAAGCAGTTCTTATCATTTTTGTAGTTCTATAAAAAACCTTATTATTTACAGGTTTATTCAATAAACATTTATTGAGCATCATCTTCATGTAAAGAAGTAGACTAATTCTGAGCATGTGAACTGCAAATAATATGAAGTTTTTCCTTGAATTTACAATTTGTGGAAAGTCATGCTTCTTATAATTCTGTAAGTTTGACTATAGATATGCTTCATTGTTTATATTCTATTGCTTTCAAAGAATTTTTTTCAGAAACCCATGTATTAGAATATATCATAACTATAATAAAATTCTATGTAAATTTTAAACATGTATGTAAAATCATAGAAAGAATAAGATTTATATACAAAACTAATCACTACACAGAATAAACAGGCTCTGTATTACTAGGAGTTAAGAAGAACAATAATATTATTACATTGCACATATATATTTTAATCTACATACTATGACCTGTGGTTTTTTTAATAATAAAGTTTTAGTGAGGTATTTGGGTTTGATTTGCTTTATAATAAGTATACAATTTCAAGTTAATAAGAACTTTCTCCATTTGTTCTTGTAATAAAATATCTAGGCTCCAAGCTTTTGCTAGTACACTTATTTTCTTTAGACATTATTGGTACAATTATAGTTCTGCAGTATTAAACTGACATATTTAATCAGTCTCTTGCAGAATAATTATCTCTCATTTCCTAGTCAAAATAAATATTTTGTTAAGCTTTTTAGTAAAATATAATTAAAGGAAAACATTTACAATTTGTTTCTTCTCTAAAATGCTCATGGTAAAAATCAGTACTAACTTCTGATAAGAGTTTTCAAAATTTGCATGTAATTTGATATTTTAATTGGTCAAATACTTTTATAATCATAAAGTATTGTAAAATGTTATGTAATGAAAGAAACATCAAAGTATAACACAATAGTGAAAAGAAAAATAATCCCTTGACAGTATAATCTATGAATAGAATTGTTTAACTGGTATTGTTGTTCAATAATATTAACTAACATTTACAATTTTTGCAATAAGTGCAGTCAAAGTATTAAGAAGGCACAGTGCTGAAAGTATTTTAATATTCCCATACAATTAGCAGAATTCTTTGTCATTTTGTTGAAGCTTGGATAATCCCTCACATAATTGCTTAAACTTGTGTCAAAATGTCAAAAGAAGGAAGGAATTTTTCCAGTAATCAGAATTCTATATAAATGTTAAACAGGCCGTCAAGCTCCCTAAGACTATGTCACCAGCTGATTCCTAAGAGTATTCTGCTTAGAGAAAAACTATAAATTATAACAATTATCTCAGCACCTCCTTGATTTCAGCAGAAACTTCTGGCTTGTGAATAGACACATTTCTGTGTGCTGGCCACTAACACTGAGGAGAACATGAAAGAGAGACAGGGCAGTTTTGTTTTAGGAGTTTTTCCAGTGGTTGGGTTGTATAATTTATTTCCGTGTTTCAGATATTGACTATTTTTAGTCCAATTATTTAAATAGTTTGCTCATTGATAAATTTTATAATATAAAAATAAATATATAAATGACACTTTTATCAAATTTATTCAGTTATAAGACTTGACTGGTTGAAATGACACTTACCTGAGCAATGCTTGGCATTGTCAGTACCTAAACAGAGATGCTCTTCAACTGACACTGCCCAAGTAAACTGAAGAGGCTATCTCCTTACAAGATGCATAGTTTGCAAAAGTTTGCTCCCATTCCATAGGTAGCCCTTTTAATTTCCTTTGTCACGCAGAAACTTTTGCATTTGATGGCGTTCTACTGATTTATGTTTACTACATTGATTGTGTTTTATGTTCCCATGCAAAAAATCTTTGCCTGAAAGACATTATTTAAAGTGAAACAAGCCAGACATGAAAAGATGAACCCTGTATGATCTTATTTACATATTGACTCTAAAAAGTAATTTTAACTCATATGAGCAGAGAATAAAAAGGTGATTGCCAGAGGTTGGGTCATAGTAAGATTGGGAGAAATGAAGAGTTCGGTCAAAGTGTCCTTATTTTGATTCATGAAATGCATAAGTTTTGGAGATTTACTGTGATGCATGATGATGATAGTTAATACTGCACGGTGCTTAAAATACTATAACTTGCAGAGAGTTAATCTGAGTTCTCAGTGTGCACATACAGACACACATAAATAACTGTTGGATTAATAATTAGGTTACTTGACAGGAGTAAAAATTTCACCATGTATGTGTCCACTAATCCCAATGTATACAGTGTTTACTGTTAATCTTACCCCAATAAATCTGGAGAAGGGGTACAACTTCTGGCTGGAGACAGGAAGTTACTACATGGATTTGTTGGATGATTTGGGATAAACTACTTGATCTCTCATCATGGTTTCTTTATATTTACAATTACAAGAACATTGACCTTCTGTGTAGCATCGGGGAGGAATTGCTAATAAATTCACAGTAAAATGCCAGTCATTGAGTACTTCAATCCTACAGAATTCTTGTTTTTCTTTATATAATAATATTTTTACATATAAAGTTTTGAAGTTATAATGAAAGTATTAGAAAAATGACTGTTTTCTTTAGAGTGCTTTCATCTACAGTAAAATAAAAGCCCAAATGACTTAAAGAATTAGGCTTTATTATTTCATGTAACTAGTCATCTGAGAAAAGAATGTTTTGGGGATTGTCCATTCAGTTATTATATGATGTCATCAAAGAAAGGGCACCATTTATTCTTTCATCTTGTCATCTTCAGAATATTTTTTCGGTTACAAAATAGCTATTGTTTTAGGTATCTTGTACGGATACAATAAAACAAGAGAAGGAAAATCAATTTTTTCTCTTTTACTTTTATCTCTTCTTAGGCATTAGGGAACATTTCTCCAAGCTTTGCTTTCCCTGAGTCCCTTTATATCTCTTTGGCTAATTTTGAGCTGATCTCTGACCAAAGGAAAGGGGAAACATGATTGAATTCGTTTATTTAGGATTTATTTGAGTCAAGTGGAAGTGGAGAGGTGAGGCCTATAATAGTGCAGGTCACATCCAAGAACAGGAAATGGCCCTGACTAAGCAACCAAAAATGTTGGCTGCAGTTTCTTTAGTTTTATATCCTATGTGATTGGTTTATATTTAATAAAAATAGTGCTTTTTTTCTGTGACTGTGTTGTGAAAGACTGAATTCAGGGTTTCATACTAAGATCTATCCTCAGCCTTTTTGTTCCTGTTGGCGATTGTAATTTTTGTTTGTCTGTTTGTTTTATTTTAATTAATTAATTAATTAATTAAGATAGGATTTCCTTTGTCTCCAAATTGCCTAAGGTGGATTTGAATGTGAAACTCAATTACAGAAGTATACCATTTTTCATTAATGAAAATTCATACTTTCTTCTATAAAGAATTCTCAGACTGCCACACTGTGATGATATACAAACAGCAGTTGTCTGTAGAGTTATCCTGTCTCTCAGAAGTTTATTATTCCAGACTCTGTATGACTCTTCCAAATGGCACATGGTTTCTTTGAGCATGGCATTATGAAAATAGTATTATAAGAACTCTTCAAACTATGTTTGTGGTGGACTGACATTGGTGGTCAGTGCGTAACACCCAGCTGAACTGAATCAGCGTGGTGCTGGGTGTGGAAGGCCCCCCTGAGGATTGTTGCCTACAACTAAAGAACTGGAGGCAAAGAGTAGTGTTGTTGATTCAACTGTTACTGATGGTTCTCCTGGAGGAGCTTGTCGAGTTTCTTTCTGGATATGAACTTGGCCGTTATTGTTGGAGGAACTGGGGACATTGTCGTAGCTGAGGATGGCTGTGGTAGGCCACCCTCAGTTCTGGTCCTTACTTTGAGCATCTCTACCTGGCTCCAGTACAGAACCCTCAGCCTACTGGCACAGATCCTTTATCTCTCTCACACAGACTTTCTAGCTTCCACTGCTGAACTTTGGGCCTTCCCAGTGCAGATCTGTGACACAGAACTGGACTAGACATTGTAGTGGGCTCTCGTCCTCCAGCTGGACCCGTGGGGGCATTGCAATGAACTTTAGGTCTTCAACTGGATTCATGCAGGATATGGCCATGGAATCCAGGCCCTCAGCTGCATTCTTTGGATCATTAGTGTGTGGACAGAGTCCGCACTTTTTTGCATTTGACTTTTTGAGTGACTATTATAAAATAATCCTATAAATTATGTGTCTTGTACTAAACTGTTTTCCTTGTTAACCCTGACTGCAACAACGTTCTCCATGCCTTGACTGCTATTTCTGATGATTGTGCAAATGTAACCACCTACATTATCTCTAGCATCAGTCTTTCAACATTCTAAATGGTTTACCATGTGCACATGAATCAATCTTATAGTCTTTTATACCTCATTCCGTGGTCTTTACTCAGTGACAACCATTTAAACCCTTCATCACTTACTGCACAGATAAAAGCTGCTGTGAACTGGGATATTTTCCTTCTGAAACACTAGACTTAAGTGGTGTCCTTGCAAATCACAGCTTTCATTTGTTTCCTGTTCTGTTACTCTTTCCTTTTTTCTTACTTACCTGAATTGTCCTCTAATTTTTTACAGACTTCTATTCCTTAGTTTTTAAAAAAGTTTGTAAATATGTCAATTTTTTCTTGCTTTCCTTGCCTTCCCTATGCATCCTGATCTCTATCTTCTGCCACATTACCCACTAATGAGTAATTTCTAACCGTGTTTATTGATAAATTTTTCAAATGTTATCTTTCTGGTATAAATATATAACAAAGATATATTGAATTACACCAATATTTCTTTATCTTTTTCAACACTGACATAATGCTAAATACAAGAGGTGATCAAATTATATGGTGAATGTTAAAGTTTAAAAAAATTATTACAGTAGAAAACATATTGCCTTTACCCATCTTTAGAATTCTCCCCATCACTTTGAGCACACATATCCCATCACCCTGTCTTTTTCTGAAGCACTTCTGGAAATCCTCTTTGTCATTATCTTTATTAGAAGTGGTCAAAATTACCATATATATTGAGGCCTGTTGCCATCCAATGTAATACCAGGCTAGTAAAATTGTTATGGTGTGTCCTCATCTATCTTATTCACTGAGTCTGTGACAATGTGATTTCAAGCTTTTCTGCAAAGTAAAAAGGACCATGAAAGGCAAACATTTTAAATAGATTCAGGGTAAAGTAGCCGCTATGATATTATATGCCTGCTATAATTCTTCCACATATATGAAATATAAAATATCAAGTTGTATCAAAAATATGTCTCACACTTGATAGTTGTCAGTATACATACCCTTTCTTCTCAGCAATTATCCTATTATGTGGTCGCCTCTGTCTGTACTAACCACTAGCTCCTTTTTATTAGCAACAGAAAGATGTTTGATATTCGAAATCAATAATAAAATAACATTAACAACAAATGACCCATGGTATAAGCACCATTTTTAGCTACAATAGTATGTCTTCTTAACTTTAACATTCAAATATTTTGGTAGGATGTTTATACTCATAACTTCTGTTTTTACTTCTAAAAAAACCTGAAGTCTTGTTTATACTTCCTCTGTTTCACTCCATATTCTACAACCAGGGTGAACAATCACATTTCAGTGCTATGTCTAATCATATGCAGGGGATCACCATTTTTTTAATTAAGGAAATTAATTTACAACAAAACTTGTATTGAGGCATCAGAGTTGAAGTACTGATATGTATGTGACATAACAAATTGAGTCTTTGTACTTTTTATATACTTTCCAGGAAAAAAAAAGCGATAAACTTAGTAACGGCCTAATTATGTTTTCATTTCTAATATGAAACACCTGCACAGAAACAGAACTTAATATTATACCAGAAAAAACCCTGCTTTGATTTTCACAAGATATACTGAGTTATTATTTATAATTTTTATTTCAATTAATTGCTTCTGTTTATCTGTGTAAAATAAATTACTTTGAGTTGGTTGCTTCTGACACTGTTCAGAAAAGCCTTTCTACAACTTCCAGATTCTAATTCCTCAGCAGAGGTGGGACAAGAGAGAAATCATGTCTCCTAGGTAATTTCTATGCCTAGACCAAGGTGAAATTAATTCATAAAAGGCCATCTAAGTACATGATCTCCCTGAACTCTCATTTAAAAAGCAAAAAATCCTTGGTTTCATGAGTCAGGAAATTCTTTAATTGGTTTCCACATGAATCTCAGTGCCATACTTTCAAAACCTGTGTGTGCTTCAAAAATATCTACTGAGCTTTTTGGTTTCCATGGCAGATTTACTGAAAAGGAACATCTAAAAGAGTGAATGTCAACAATCTGTATTTTAAAGGCCCCTTCAGGATTTCTGATGCTGCTTACTCACTAACATTTCTTTGGCAACCATTTTATTCAACATATTTTTCCAATGGTACATTTGGGACATGTACTTCCTCTTAAAATCTTGCAAACATTGTACAGGGAGGGACCAAAACACTCTGCTTTTTACAGCCTCATGGTCTCTATCTTAGTATTTCCACATTCCTTCTCATGTGTTTCTGCATGTGAATCTTAGCTGATATTATTCATTCAGTTATGTAGGACAGAAAACTACAATTCTTCATGATGGTTTCCTTATAATCTACACATAATCAGCTATTAACTATTGTCTTACTTTAGTGTTGCTAACATATATTTAATACACTCTTTCTCATCTAGAAATTTGCAAGTTCATTTCACCATTGTCTCTCATTTTGGATTACAGAAATGCCTTATTAATTTGTGTTCATTCTTGTGTATTTTCATATTCCACTTCATTTTCCAGCCCATGGTGAGATATTGTCAATTTCTAGATTAATGGATCTATATATTTACATTGTTTCACGATAAGATCTCACATTTTTTTCAGTTTTCAAATGAGAATTTAACTGATTGAGCCCAGTAGTCTTATTAAGTAGTTTGTGTTCCATTAGGAGTACTTAGGAGACTTGAAAAGGTATGCAGCATTGATACTTATAAAGGAATACATTTTCTGACCCTCAGGCTTTATATACATTTTCCCTTGAACTCATGTAAGTTTTTCTTTCCCATCATCCAGTTCATAATTTCCCTTTCTTTTTCTATATGAAGAAGCACATACAAGTCATCACTTGTCCATAATCTAAGAACCACCAGTTGATCATATAAAATGCCTTTGACATTCAAACATGGCACTTGTTTGGATGTTCTAAATCAGATGTACCTTGAGAATATAAAAGGAAACCAGTGCTGGTGATTTTCCTTTATGAAGCACATGCCTCTCACTCACTGGTGTTCAAAATGAGCACAGACATTACAAGGAGATCTGAGGAGATAAACAAAAGGATAGTGTTTACTACAAAATATTAAATGAAAAGATAATTTTATGTGTGTGAAAATATATTTGGTATATTTATGCTCCTAAGGCATGCCATGAGCTGAAATGTACTTCTAAATAAACTTCCTATCAAAGTCATTGGTACTGGAATGTTTTTAGAGACTGGCAAAATTTTTAAATTATGATAAGAAGATCCAGAGATAAGAGTGTTACTCATTTTCATTTTGACTCAAGTGTACATTTTTAACATCAGCCAATATAAAGAAATGTGTCATGACATTCAGAATAAGGCTAAGATCCAAGTTTCCAAGCAATTGCTTTCGAAGTATGTCTCAGTATGTTTGATTGGCTGCATGTTTTTGAAGGATGAAGAGACAGAAGCTGGTAATAGTGCTATTGGATGATTGTCAGTTGGCAGAGTAGCAGGAAGATGCCAGGACTCAACTTGACCTTATTTTCCTCTGTTCTTCCTCTCCATTTCTGGCTTTGCTGACAGCTACAACCTGGCCTGCTACAAGGACCTTGGGCTCACCTCACCAGAAACTATAGATGGAGACAAGAACTTCTCTAGGCAGAACCTTCTTGGACCACTTTACCAGTTGCTCAGTTACAGTTTCACTTGGGTTCTTGCATTTCCCTGCTAGCTTGGTTTTCTCCATCTGCATCATGCTTCAAGAGGGAGGGTTAGTGATAATTGCTTTGGGCTTTTGGCTCTCATTTCCTTCACTTTCTAAAATCTTCCTAGATACATGAGAAGTTTAATTCCTACAGCAATTTGCTCTTTGCAAAAGGTAATGTTTTACTTAACTCTCACTGAGAAAATTAGATAAAAGTCTACTTTATCAACCATATCATGGAATTTTATTCAACATTTGGTAATTAATAAGTAATATTTTCTTACATCTATTATCAATGATAAATTTCAATGGTAGGTATAATTGTAATATCTATGTGTTTAAAAGTCTATGCATTTGCATAAGTAAATTACCTTAAAACATCATATGCAGAATATGATATACATATACTTTATCAAAAGACTATTATTTCTATTGCTATGCTCCTCATTCTGTAAATGTTATAATTTTTATTGTATACAACATTGTTCTATTACCAGTAAGCAATGAGAAACATCATATAAAAACATTTTTGTGAGATCTGGTGTATTATAGAAATAAATGAATTAATAGTATTATATCTATATAGTTTTAAAATTGACTTGATTGATTTTGACAAATCATTAAAATGCAATCTATAATTTATTTCTTACTGACTTTTATAATATTGCTGAGATCATCTCACATGTATATTAAAGTTGAAAAATTAATTTAGGCTCTTTTTTAAAGCATCTCATTTAGATAATTCATGTCAAAGAAGAATTGATGGTTGAGGTATATATTTCATATTATATGTAAATAAAAACTGAATATGGAACTCAAGAGAGTTGACAAAAATATACATACAGCACATAATAAAAATTAAACTTTTATTAGAAGTTGTTACATTGCTTAAATATTTCTTAAAGTTTAACAAAATGTTCTCTAGTTTTTAAGAATAAATTAGGATACATAAAGTGTTCATGTGACATTTTATTGTTTCATAGAAATGATGAGTTACATTTGATTCATTATTCAACAAAGTTTATGCAAATAAGTGACTTAATTGAATAAATATTAAGTTCATTACATGAATGTAGCTTCTAATAAAATGTTCCCCGTTTTAAACAATTTAATAAAATGTCTAGTATTTTTATAAATTATATGATAATTGTTACGGCAATAAATCAATTGAGAAGATGTTTCATACTCAGTCTTAAACTCATTGAAATAATTTTAATTAATTTTCAATTGGATTTATTTTGTTTCAGAGAAACTCACAACGTAAGCTACATGATCAATAGAAATATTAGAAACACTAAAACTAAAGAAAGCCTTTGCACTGACGTGTATCATTATGTTCCCTTCTCCCTTTCCTATTGAGACAAGATTCTCTTAAGTCACTAAATTTTCCAGGTTGGACTAAACTTATGATTCTCCTGTCCTCAGCCTGCCAGAGTGCTATGATTAGAATCATGTGCCACCATGCTCAAATGAAGAAAGTAGAATTAATAATTAACTTTGGGAGGGCAAAATAATGTATAACTTCATATAAGAGCTTGCCTGTGCATTTCTTATATTACTAACTGGTATATAGACTCCATTATGTACAATTAAGATAGTGATACAATCATTTTACTTCAAAATATCTTTATTCATATACACTGAAGAATTCTGGCTTTATTATCTCCTTAAATTATATTAGAATGTTTTTGTGTGTTTGTTTGTGTCCTGTGGTCTTAGGGGTTGAACTCAGGGTCTTGAGTACACATATGTACTCAACACTGACAAACTATGCTGCCTGTCTTGATTAAAGTCTCTATATGTCAATGTGAAAATTTGTGAGATGTGCATGCATATCTTTTAAAATTATTTAACTGTGTCTATTAATACAAAAGTTAGTAAACAGATTTATCCTCTATTTTTCAAGTGTATCACTCATTAACCTCAAGATTATTTCAACATCAGGACTAATGAAATTGTGTTCCAACATTGCTACATATTTCTTTATCTACAATGTCCTAAAGTTCTCAGTTTTTACCTCTCTTTCTTTATCCTCAGGCATACAGATGCTTTCTGTCCATATCATGAAGTCATCTTTTTAAAATATCAGAATTTAAAATATCATTATCTCAGACACAATATAACGTTCATCAGATATCTCCTGTAAGTGCTGCCAACAATCATATATGTATCACAGCAATACTATTGTGCTCATGTTTTAGTGTTTGACACTTCCACTAAATCTTCAACACAGATTCTAGAAACCAAATAGAAAATGCTCAATAAATAGCATTGAGAAAATAGCCAGGTGTGGTGGTGTATGCCTGTAATCCCCGTACTTGAGAGTTTGAGGCAAAAGAGCAGTCACATATTGAACTCATTATGTAGCCCGAACTACATAATGAATTCAATATCACCCCAAGTCCCTGGATTAAAAAATATACACAAAGTATACATATTAATAAAATTAGAAATATATATATATATATATATATATATATATATATATATATTTGAGAAACTGATGGTTTGACCAAGTTAATGATGAGTGGCAAATAAAGTCATCAAAAAGTTCTACATAAATACTCAATAAAATTATTTAAAAACAGCTTTCAGTCTTTGAAAAATTTATTCATGCACATTGATTGTGGCTAATAATGGAGGTTAGTGTGATCTTTCTATATATGGTTATAGTTTACACTGATCAAATCCACATACTCTATCCATCCTAAACATCTAGTAGTAATCATTTTAATATCAAGTCATTTTTGATTTCTCTCATATAAGAGTCAATAGACGATTTGTTTTATTTCACTTATTATGAAGTTTTACAGGAAATGGCAGTATCTCATTTTTCTCTGTGGTTGAATATTACATTATTTTATGTAGGTAACTTTTTTTATCTATTGATTGGCACTTAGGCTGATTCCATATCTTACCTATTGTGAATAATGCCACAATAAACATAAATGTGCAAGCATCTCTTTGGTATGATGACAGCTTTCTTCTGGATATATATCCAGTAGGGTAGTGGTTTATATAATAGTTCTATTTTTAGAACTATTTAGTTCTATTTTTAGAACTATTTAGAACTCTTGAGGACACTCCATACTATTTTCCATAATGATACTACTAAGTTAATTCTTATCTCTTGTGAACAAGAATTCCTTTTTGTCTACATTCTGACCAGCACTTATTATAATTAATTACTTTGTTTTTTAGTTAATAAGTTGTTCTAAATGTGGTGCTATGAGTGTTGTGATTTTGATCTGTATTTCTCTGATAGTCTGTTAACTAAATAATTTGATTTATGCATTTAATTTTATCTAAATTACTACTCATATTAAAATAGAGAAAATATTGTTTAAATTTAGAAATTTTGCCATCATATTTTCATTTTCTGTTTTTTGTGCAATGTAACAGTTAATATTAATACTAAAAACTTATTTCAAAATATACAAAAACAATTGTTGGTTATAGGTAAAGTGATTTCAAACTCTGCTATTCTAATATATTACTTTATATATGCTGTGTATTTTGAATTGTATAGTTCAATTTTTAAAAAATCAAGTATTTTGATAGTTAAGAAATAATTATAATTGGTTTCTTATAGGAGCAGTATTATATATCTAAAGTTATTTATAACATAATAATGAAGATTAATGATATTTAATTGACTGCTTCTAATGGTTTTGGTGTGATTAGATCTGTCATTATGAAGAGTAATAATTTATATTTACAAGTAAAAAACAAAAATACGAGCAATATGAATTATCTATATAGAATAATTTTATATAGGTTTTGAGTTCAGTTAGAATAATTAACCACTGATATTTGGAAAAACTAGTAAGACTAGCATAACTGTAAAATAATACAATTTTTTATGAGTATGACAAAGTTGTGAAAATGTGGTTTCTAAGAAGAAATAACAATTTTATCCCAGAAAATTTGTTTCTTTGGATACATATCTTGGACTTAATGTTCATAAGATTAAAAACCTAGAATATTAAATTATCAAATTATAGCATCACATTATCACTATTCTTATAGAATTACTTAAAATTGAGTCTAAAAGATTATGTTTGATCTACATATCAAATTTGAAAGGAATTCATTCTCTCTTAGTTTTTAAGTACGTTGGTATTAGTATATGCTTAATTTTCTTGGTCTGTGTCTTAGTTACTTTTTATTTGTTACTGGGACAAAATACCTGACACCCAAAATGAAGGAAGGAAAAGTTTATTTTTTATAGTTTTTGGAGGTTTTAGTCTATATTTAGTTGGCTCCAAGGCAGGGTGGCATGGCGGGGTCACAGTTTATGATGGCTACAAACAGCAAAACTGAAACCAGCAAGAGAGACACCTCTTTTTTCTGCCATTATATCACATCCTGGCTCCACCCCTAGGAGGGTGTAGCACTGACACCACCAATCCAAGCACTACACAATAAACCAATCACAAATGCACAATACAAATACATGAGGCCTGGGGGACACCGATATAAACCATGACAGTCTGTAAGTAAAGTGGCTTGTACTGGAAGACACAGGCTTTCCATTTATCTAGATGCCTCCTTAGTTCCTTCTATGTTTCTCTTCTCAACCTTAGTAAATTATAGGCCTGCCACCAGTCAGTATTAGCATTGTGTTTGTTTTGGTATATCTATTTTTTTAACAAGTCTTGCAATTAATTACCCTGTTGTCTGTCATTTTCTTATTGGTGTCACAAAACCCAACATGTGCAACTTAAAGGAAGGGAGCTTTAGTTTGGTTCCTAGTTTCAGTCTATGGTCACCATGCTCATATGTAGAAATGACATTGTAGAAAGATTTGGTGGAGGCGTGTTGCTCATATCATGGCAACCAGGAAGCAGATGGGGAAGGAGTGAGCCACAGAGGGAGATAAACGGTTAGGTCATACCCCCAGTGACCCACTTCTAACCAGACTCCACATCCTAACACATTCAGTCAGTTGCTGAACTCCTGAGTAGATTAATCCTTTAATGATTATAGCACCACCATGATCTAATCACCTTCCAATATACCTGCCTCTGAACCTGTGAAACTTTGGGGCAACATAGTAAATCAAAACCATAGCATTCTAGTTGTGACCTCAAAAAAAAAATTCATGTGGGCCTCTTTAAACAAAATGTGTTTAGGTCATTTCGAAGGGTCACTGAGGTCTTACTAATTCTAGTGGTACTGAAATATCCAAGTCCAAGGTCTGTTCTGAGACTTTTAGCTGTGAGACCTTGTAAAAATCAAGAGGAAAATTAAACTGTGTCAACATATGATAAAATAGGCTAATTCTCATTCCAAATAGAATAAAAGGAGGATAGAAAGGAATCTGACTGAAGCAAGACTGGAACTCACCATGGCAAACATTAAATACCATAGTTTCATGTCCAACACCTGGAGCAGATTGAGATAAGATGTGAACTACAAATGGCTTTAGGCAGCCCAGCCTCTATGGTTTTGCTAGTTGCAGCCCTCCTGGCCTCTCTCTCAGAGCAGTTTAGCTCACTGCTGGACAAATTCCTCAACAAATGTTTCACATTCTTATGCGCTCTAACTTTCCTTTATTGTATTGCCCTTTTGGCTTTATTTTCACAGCTTCACATATGGCCTTCTCAGGGCACTGACTTATGGGTGGCAGCCTGCCTGACCCCACAGCTTTTTTATTCTGCATGTCCATAAAAGCCACACTATAGGGATGATACCAACATCTGCCACCAGCTTGAGTAGTACAGGGGTAGCTCAGTTCAGGAACTTACATTTCCCCATGATTCTGGATAAAACAGAATGCTCATAGATTCTGTCCAGTTTGGAACAAGGACTCAATTGGATGAGAACAAAATCAAATTTCACCATAGAGTCAACTTTGAACCTAACCATTGGATTTAATTTCTAGTTCTTGTTGAATTTAGTTTGTGACAAGAATGCTGAAAATAATTAAATTCATGAATGAGGGTACCACTGTAACCAGGTTCTGTAGGTCATGCCTACCAAGACCTGTGAACACCTGTGTGGCTAACCACTATGAATTGAATCTCAGAGAATGAATTCCATAGGTGATCTTTCTAGAGAAGGATGCCTTGGGACTGTCTCCTCAAAGCTGTCTTTTAAAGAAGTTTATCTTTCCCCCTTTACACTTTCAAGCCAGTAAAATGTGGCATTTTTCTGATTCTTGGGATGTTCTCTAGGTATTTTTCCTTCATCCAAATGCAAAATACTTGGTTTCTTTTTAGAAACCATGCTTACCTATGCCCAAATTTTTCAGATGCTTCCTTTCTGTGATACTCAAAACTTGACAAGTAAGTCCCTGTTCTCAACTGAATGGAATCTATGAGCATTCTGTTCTGAACTCTGGCTAGACTCTCCCATCAAGATCAATGTACAGCATTCTAGATTTTTTCTAGACAGCATCTCCATACTTTTCTTATCCTTTCCTATTAATCATTTTCAAAGGATTGTAAACCATGTGGTCACATAGTTACAAGAATGACTCTATTGGTGCCAGTATCTGTGTAAGTGAGGAGTATCTAGAGAAACAGATTTAATGCAAAATATGTATGATTATGCAAGAAATTTATTAGGTAGCTTTACAGGAGTCAACTCAGAAGAAACCAGTGACCATTGCTGGATCAGGGACAGAAAAATCCAAAAGGGCCTTCTTTGTGATAGAGAGCCAGAGGATCCAGCAGCAGTCAAAGGTCAATGCCTGGAATCTCACTGCAGAACACCAGAGTATAGAAACACATTCTGATATCTTATATGCTTTTGAAACTGGAAAATATAGTTGGTATGATGTTTTGAGATTCATTTGTATTGACATATAGATCACTAGTTTGTTTTGCTTTTCTTTTCTTTTTATTGCTCTGACTACTGTGCATCATGTGTATTTTACAAACTTTTGCCCATGCTATGGATAATTTTTGGATCAGTTTTGAGTTACGAATAAAAAAACTATCAACACGTTTTATAAAGTCTTTTTTAGAGACATATTTTATTATTTTGTGTAACTGCCTACACATTATGTATTAAGAATATTTTTAAATATTCAAGAAACAAATATCATATTTCATAGAATAGTTGTGCTATTTTTCATTTCCATCAGCAAAGTATGAATATTCTAGTTGGTTTATTTCCTCACCAATGAGTCAGTATAGTGCAATGCATATGCAGTAATATTGCATTAAGACTTTAATTTACATTTTTCTTATGGATAATATTACTGACCATATTTTATTTTATAATTTTACTTTATTTAAATTTTTAAGTTTTGTTAACACATATTTTAGTTTTGAATTATTTGTTCAAGTCTTTAGTAATTTATGAAAAATATTATATATATGTGTTTATATTGATTCAAATTTAATTTTTCCATTTGGTTATCTGGTTGTTCTGGTACAATTTGTTGAAAAGATCATCCTTTACCATTGACTTGATTTGGTATGTTTGCTAAAACTAGCTGTCCATATACAATAGAAATAATTTCTAAATGTTTCAATTTGTTTCATTGATACTGTCTGTCCTTACAATAATAACAATGTTTAATTATTGCCATTTTTTAAATAAGTTAACATGAAGTAGTAAGAATTTTTCAAGTTTTTCCTTCTTTTAAGAATTGTTTGGCTAGTTTACATCTTTGGGGAGACAATAATATTCAGTCTTCCAATTCATGAACATAGTGCTTCTCTCTATTTAAGATGTTAAAAATTGTTTCTTACAACAGTATTTTCTAGATATTAGCACATAAAGTTTTCAACATTTCATTACATTTTAAATTATTCCATGTTTTGGCATTTAAAATTTATTTTATTACAAATATTTAGAGATGCAATTAATTCTCATACTTTTCATAATTTATGACTTCTTTAAATTCATGCATTGCTTCAGGTTATTTTTATGAGTTTCGTAAGTTTTCCCATCAGTATCATTTTCTGATATGTAAATTTTAAAATATGTCCTTTTTCTTCTCTAGTCAGGATATCTATGGTCTTTTTTCCTTCCTCTATTAAAATGATTATAATCTCTAGGATGTTTGTTTTTGTTTTTTAATTTGAATCTAATGTTCTGAATCCAAGTCTAATTAGCTTCTTCTAAACAAAGAAAAACAGGATGGTGTGGATTTCCTAATTATATTCCTTTGCTGCCTATAATGTATTACATAAAATTTGATATGTTAAGAGGAATCTTACTTGAGTGGCCAAACAATCATAAGAATTATATGGCCAGATTTTTAGGTAAGAAAGTTGATCATTTTAAATGATCAACAGTAGCATCTTACTAGAATCTAAGACTATATGAAGGCAGAGGCACATTTGACCCTTTAACCATTATATTCCTGTTGCTTAGAACATCCTTATTCTAACATAAAACTTTAACAAAAATTTGTTAACTAGAGTGAATGATTATTAAAGATACTTCTGTGTCTTAGGATCACACACAAAAGATTCCTAGGAACATACAACTAAAATAATCATCCATTCAATGTAATTATTGTGAACACAAGACACAATTGTAGACAAGCTAATTTCCGAAATACTTTCATGGTCACATAAATACAAATGTACATGATTTATGTATTGTTTTTGGTTCATTGTATTTCCAAGTTAGCTAATTCTTTAAAATTGGAGACAGTATAAACGTAAAAGACTAATAGAGCTTCTAGACCAATTACAAAATTGTATATGTGAGGCATACTTTTGTCTGATAAGATAAACTAAAAAAGCTAAGTACAAAAGGTCAAACTGTGTAGGCAGGAACAGTTCCAAAGATGTAGTTTCCAGGAAGTCTTTGAACAGGAAACCACAGAGATAAAAGAAACTAAAAAGGATAAGGTAAGAGTGGGTAGATTAAATGTTAAACTGAAGAGCAGCTTGTCAGAAAAGATATTTTTCACTGCATATTTAGTCTGTTCATACACTTGTTGTTGACTTGATTCTATCAACAGCTTTGTTATAACCATGCATAATATTTTATAATGGTATATATTATATTGTTTCTATATATTTATGTTACTAATACATTGTGAGCCATTGTCATGTGACAGTTGGTTCTACAGATCATTTTTCTCCTATTAAAGAACTTGATTAGTTCTTATAAAGAAATTATAAATAACTCAAGTAACTTAATAACTTCTTTAATAGATGTATTATGTTTTATGCCTCTCCAAAATACTGCAGTTCTTTAAGCCTTGTCATGGTTAAATATGGATTAATTAAACTTTAAATATATATATAAATATATACTTTATATATATTTATATATTATATAAAAATATTTTATATAATATATGTAATATATATGTAATATATATTATATATGTTATATTATATATTAAAATATAATATAATATATATTAAAATATAATATAATATATATTAAAATATAATATAATATATATTAAAATAT